>BQNB010041183.1:0-46928 GCA_026074375.1 Tanacetum coccineum
AAGTATTTAAAAATCCTGTTTAAGCCAAGACAGACTTAAATAAGCTTTAATAACTAAAAAAAGATTAAGTACTAAACATAATAAGGACATTTAAGCAATATCCGAGGCAGAATAAGCAATAAAATAAGCAGAACAAGAATAAGCAGCTTAAAGCTAAAAATAAGACAGTTTATAAGAAAACAACATTTAAAAGAATTCTAAGCATAAAACTGAATTAAAAGCAACAATAAGGCATAAATAGCATCAATAAGCAAATAATAAGCAGAAATAAGCAAACAGTAAATAGCTAAAAATTAGAACTTACAATCTCCCTTGCTCAAAACAGGGAATCAACATGCTCACAAGAGCTTATCAACAAGCTCCAGCTTGTTTTAAACAAGTTGGTAAACCCATAGGCCCTTCCAATATTGGCTTATCACCCATAAGCTATAAAACAGAATTTTTGTGTAAAAGAGCTTTAAAAAAGGAAATAAAGTTTAAGCTTTTGAGAAAGTTTAAAAAGGTTTTGCAGGTGTAAAATGAACTTATAGAAACCTTGTAAAGTGATTTTCAAAGTAAATAAGCTAAATGTGCGTTAAGAACTTAAAAGACAGATTTGCATAACAACTTAAATTTCATTAAAACATAAAAAGTTTACATGACTATTTATAAAAAAAACTAAGGTGTAGGGTCTTGAACTTGTGTTTGTTGTGTGAGAGGGTCGAAGTCTTCAATCTCAGCCATCAAATAATCTTGGTAACCAAGTCTAGCAATCACAACCATTGATTTTGTCCCATGTCCCTTCCACCAATCAGAAATCAAGGGATTGCCAACGTGGATTGTCATTTGGTTGGGAGAATAGGTTAAGGGGTTTGTTTGATTATGGGGAAGAGGTTAAATTGGATGGTTTGTCGTCTGGTTGCAGGGGTGACAGAGGAAAGTGACAAATGAATAGTGATAGGGCTTGGCGGGAAATGGATTTAGGAACTGTTTGTTTTAATGTTTAACGGAGTTAGGGGAAAAAGGACGTAAGGTGCAAAGGTTAAAAAGGTGTAGGGGCTAAATATGTTAGTACCTAAGGACTAACTGTGAAAGGGTTTAAAGGGGTAAATGGGGCTAACAAGGTTATCTAGTTTGGGCTTTGTTGGGCTTATTTTTTTAAGTTTGGGCCAGATTTAATTTAAATAGGATTTTGGGCTTTTGATTATTAAATAAGCATATTAGGCTGATCCGGCCCATTAAATGGGGGTGCGGGTTGGTCCATTTAAGATGCACACGTCTTTGGCTTCGACTTTTCACGCTTTTTCCAATCCCGTTCTTGGTTTTGTCGGTTTTGGCTTTGTTTTTTTTCCTTTAGTGAATATTCGTTACCTGCACAACACAAATGGCAAAACACACATATATTTGGCATTTTATGTCCGTTTTCGGTCATTTAGGCTCGTTTTTATAGGTAAAATGTATGTATAATTAAGCACATACCAAAATCCCCCATACTAAACTATTGCCGTGTCCTCATGCAATGCCATAAGTAAACACTTTAGAAAACCAAGAACCTCAATCCCCCTCGACTAATTACCTTGAAAAGTAGCTAAGTGTTCATCAAAGGGAATTAAAGAATCAATAGCTTTGAAAAGCCTCGTTTTGACCATTTTAATAAATCTACACTTATTACCACACATATTTTTTGTATTTTTCCTTTTTCTCATTTTTTATACTTTTCTTTTTAAGCAACTAACTAGAATGTATGGACTTTTGTTATTTTCATAACTTTAGGGTCATAAAACAAGAAGCACTTCAATCTTAAAATGCCCAAAAAGGATAAATTCATCGTTCCCGACTTTTCACTTGTCCCAAACAAAGCTTAAAAACTAAATCACCATTAAATACAAGCTAAGATGCTAACACTACTCATACTTGTAACATGTGAAACTTTTCACTCCCGACAATTATTATATCTTAGGTGAATGTTAACCTTTTTAATGCAATATTTCTATGCTTTACGTTCCACCCAAGAATTATGATTTTGAAGGCGAGATCATTCTATGTAGCGACTTTCTTCTCTGCACATCCCAGCCGAGACCGACTTAGGTGACCAGGCTTTTGACACCCCATAGAGAATAGTATCGGAACTCACGGACCTTCGGTTTCAAAAACTCTTAGGCTTCACGTTAAACAATTCATTTAGAAAAACCACAACTTAAAATGAAATAGTCTTAGTTGAAAAGCATATTTAAATTTAAGAAAAAGAGATTTTCCCTATATTTATTAAATCACATATATTATACTTAACATTAATATAATTCTACATCCTTTAAACTAAGGAAATCCTTGACCTTTTAGAAGGCTGCAACATCGGTTATGAGCCGGCAAGATGCATCAAATTTTTATCAGTCTCTAATAATCACTATGTGCCTTATTTAGAAGACTGCAACATCGGTTGTGAGCCGGCAAGATGCAGTAAACTTTTATTAGCCCACAGTCTTTATTATTATTATTACCTCATTTTTTTATATACCACGATATAGAGAAATTTTCTTTTTAGAAAATTTAATTATAAATTTGAACCAAGACTAAATAAATTATTGTTATCGACCATACTTCAAAAATCGTTGATTTAAGTTTAATTTTCGAAAAGAGCACGTATTATTAGTCCGGTTAGAAGCTTATGGGAGAAAAAAGCCACAAACTACACTTATGAGCTCTTAAGATTTCCAACTAATCCTTGTTTAGCATCTTACTCATAATTAACTCTATCATTTCTCGTTCTTCGCAAATTTAAAATCTTTAATAAAAAGATCCACGAATGCTTAGTCAAGTTTATAACGGTTAAGGGACAAAGCTAAGAGCTCAACACGCTCGATCGAGTCAAGTTTTATTCTTATTCTACCCAGCAGGAAAGTTAACATTGTGATAAAACACTTATTTTATTTTTAAAAAAATTTAATTTTTGTAAAAAATCACAATTTTTTTTAATTTTAGTGGTAAAAACGGGATTACGTAAAAATAACGACTGCAGGCACAATCAAATCGATAGATCCCCCCATACTAGAATTGAACATTGTCCTCAATGTTTTAATAAGGGTCTCTACGTAAATCTAAAGCCGTTTATTAAGTATGCTCAAAGATAAACGTTAGTCGATAAGATTTTGGATATTGGATTCCCATAATCATGTTAAGGATTGAAGCTAGAGTGAACGAAGGACAAAAACTATGAGCACGAGAGGCTTCATAATCTGGGGCAATCCTGGACATACAAAAAAAACATAAAGCACAAGAAAGGAAAAGGCAAGCCTCCTCACAACACACTTATTCATTACTACTATTATAATTATATTAGGAAAAGCATAGGTTGCCACCCACGAAGCACTTGTTTATTAATGAGTCACTAAGCTTGACTCAAATCCCCGAATTCATTGGTCCATAGGGAAAGTTTGGAGATCCGGAATAACCATCGGTGGTATGTCCCCTCCAAAGTAGTGTTTGAGTCTATGACCATTCACCTTGAAGTTTGGCCCGTCGGTTTGAGATAACTCGACGGTGCCATAAGGGAATACTTGGGTAACGATGAATGGTCCAGTCCAGCGGGTCTTAAGCTTGCCTGAAAAAATCTTTAATCGAGAATTAAAGAGGAGGACTCGATCACCAATGTTGAAAATGCGGTTTTTGATCTTGGAGTCATGGATCCTCTTTGTTTTCTCTTTGTAGATCAAAGAGTTCTCGTAAGCCTGATCACGATGTTCGTTTAATTCATTCATTTGAATTTATCGGTGATCACCCGCGGGGTCACAAGGTCATAATTGCAATGCTTTAAGGCCCAATGGGCCTTATGCTCGAGTTCGATAGGAAGATGACAGGCCTTTCCGTACACCAATTTATATAGAGTACACCCTATGGGTATCTTAAAGGCAGTACGGAAGGCCCACAAGGCGTCATCCAACTTATCAGACCACGAAGCACGGTGTTCGCCTACGGTCCTTTCCAGAATGCGTTTCAAACCACGATTTGAAACCTCAACTTGCCCACTTGTTTGTGGGTGATACGCGGTGGAGAGACGGTGAGTAACTCCGTATTTAAGCATGACCTTTTCAAACTAGTCATTACAAAAATAGGTACCGCGATCACTAATGATAGCACGAGGGGTCCCAAATCAGGCGAAGAGAGATTTTAAAAATTTACAAACAACTCGGGCGTCATTGGTGGGGAGTGCTTTCGCTTCAACCCATTTCAAGAAGTAATCGACGGCCACGAGTATATGCTTGTTCCCTTGTAAAGACGGGAACGGGCCCATGAAGTCGATGCCCCAAACGTCAAAAATCTCATAAACTTGAATTGCGTTTTGAGGCATTTCATCTTTTTGCGAGATTTTGCCTTGACGTTGACAAGCATCACACCATGTGACTAAGTCATGGGCATCATGGTAAATGGTAGGCCAAAAGAATCTAGAGTCAAAAACTTTCTTGGCGATGTAGTTGGCACCATGATGTCCTCCGGTAGGACCATTATGGCAAGCTGTGAGGATATCAACAACTTCTTGGCCGTAAACACACCGCCAGATCACTTGATCCGTACAAATCTTGAACAAATAGGGGTCCTCCCAAAAATAGTGTTTAACATCTTTGAAAAACTTCTTTTTTTGCTGGGACGACATCCTTTTCACAATAAATTCCCGCATGGTAGTTTGCAATGTCGGCAAACTATGGGGTACTAGAATCACCACGAAAGGTAACCATACCAAGAGTCTCGAGAGGAAATGTTTTTGTAATTTCCTTGTTCTCGAGAACATCTTGGTGGGGATTTTCAAGTCTTAATAAGTGGTTGGCCACGAGATTCTTCGCTCCTTTTTATCACGAATAATGACATCAAATTCTTAGAGTAGGAGAATCCACCGGAGCAATCTCGGTTTAGCATCTTGCTTGGCAAGAAGATATTTGAGAGCCGAGTGGTCCGTATACACTATGGTGTTCGACAAGACTAAGTAAGGCCGGAATTTCTCAAAATCATACACTACGGCTAATAATTCTTTCTCTGTCGTAGTGTATGTGCTTGAGCATCCGTCATGGTCTTACTAGCATAGTGTATAGGATGAAAATGTTTGGTCTTACGTTTCTCCAAGACTGCACCTACCGCGTAATCACGAGCATCACACATAATTTCAAATGGTAGGTCCCAATCTGGGGAAACTAAAATCGGAGCTTCGGTTAACTTCTTCTTAAGTATATTAAACGATTCAATACATTCTTTTGAGAAAATGAAAAGGGTATCTTTTTCAAGAAGATGGGTCATCGGCCGGGCTATTTTAGAAAAATCTTGAATAAATCGACGATAGAACCCGGCGTGACCTAAAAAACTTCGAATGCCTTTAACGGAAGTCGGATGGGGGAGTTTAGCTATAACATCAACTTTAGCTTTGTCGACATCAATCCCGGACTTTGAAATCTTATGTCCTAAAACAATGCCTTCTTTTACCATAAAATGGCATTTCTCCTAATTTAGAACTAAATTAGTATCTTCGCACCATTTGAGCATTTTGTCTAAATGGGAGAGGCAAGTAGAGAAAGAATCCCCAAAGACCGAGAAATCGTCCATAAAAACCTCCATTGTTTCCTCGATCATGTCGTGGAAAATGGCCATCATGCACCTTTGGAACGTGCCCGGAGCATTACATAAGCCGAAAGGTATGCGTCGGTAGGCAAACGTCCCATAAGGGCAAGTGAAGGTGGTCTTCTCTTGTTCTTGCGGGTCAATACGAATTTGAAAGTATCCCAAGAAACCATCTAGAAAACTATAGTATTCTTTTCCTGCGAGTCTCTCAAGCATTTGGTCCATAAACCGTAACGGGAGATGATCTTTACGAGTGGCATCATTTAACTTTCGGTAGTCAATGCATACACGCCATCCCGTAACTAATCGAGTAGGTATCAACTCATTATCTTCATTTTCAATTACGGTTATACCGCCCTTTTTAGGCACACAATAAACAAGGCTCACCCACGGGCTATCGGAGATAGGGTAAATCAATCCGGCATCAAGGAGTTTGTTAACTTCCTTTTTGATAACCTCATGAATTCTTGGGTTAACCCGTCTTTGATGTTGAATTTATGGTTTAGAGTCATCCTCCGTTAATATTTTGTGAGTACAAAATTGAGGGTCGATGCCCTTTATATTGGAGATTTTCAAAGCGATGGCATGCTTGTGTGACTTTAAAACCTTTAGAATTCGGACCTTCTCATCTTCTTTTAAGTTTTTAGCAATTATGACGGGTAGTTTATCGGTACCCTCTAAAAATTCATACTCAAGATGAGAAGGTAAATCCTTGAGCTCAAGCTCTAGAGGATCATCAATAGGAGATTTTACGATTTTAAGTACCCCAACATGAAGTTCTTTCGGAGGGAGAGAAGGTGATGGATCATCGTTTAATAACTTCTCGAGTAGAAGAAGGTCTCCCTCTGGATCAAAGTCGTCATCATCAATCCCTAGTGGAATTGAATCATTAGTAAGACAAGCTTCGATTTCTTCCAAAATGAAGTCCCCTTCCTCAAAAGGAGTGAGAGAGGGGGAAAAATAGAACATATAGGATCTAAAGACGGAGTGGGATCGCCACTCGTAGAACTATCCGAGAATCCGAGCACTTCTTGAGCATACTCCTCACAAGCTACGTCGATGACATCGGTTCGATTAATCAACACAGCATCATTGTAGGAGTATCTCGAAGTTTGACCAACTTTAAAGGTTATGGCTTCATCATCAACTCGGAGAGTTAATTCTTCACCATAAAAATCAACCAAAGCATGTGCCGTCCTTAAAAAGAGTCTCCCGAGAATTAAGGGAACCCGAGGATCGAAAACATAATCAACGACTACGAAGTCGGCCAGAAAATGGAACTTTCCTACTTTTACAAAGACATCTTCGGCAATACCGGATGGACTAGTAGTCGATCGGTCTGCGAGTTCAAGAATCATTTGAGTAGGAGTAAGTTCGGGGAGTGAGAGCTTATTCCATATGGAAAGAGGCATCAAGATGATGCTTGCACCAAGATCGGCCAAGGCTAAGCATTCAACTAACTCCAAAAAATCACAAGGAATGAGAAACTTGCCTGGGTCTCCAAGATTTTCGGGCAACTTTTTTAGGATAACCGCCGAACAATTCTCATTTACCGATGTTTTAGCTAAATCAAACATTTTTTCTTTGTTATTAAGGAGGCTTTTAAACATTGAAGCAAATTTTGGCATATGTAGAAGAGCATCCGCGAAACTGAGCTCGAAATGTAATTCCCTAAAGATTTTAAAAAATTTTGAAGCTAGGAGATCATCTTTTTCATGAAGTTTTTGTTTGTTGGCTCTCAAAGGATAAGGTATAGATGGTTTAGGCTTAGGAGCAACAACGAGCTCTTCAATGGGAGCTTAAATCTAGACTACCAGAGGTTGGATGTTTTCGGTACTCGGTTGCATCGTATCCTTTGTCATCTTGGGTTCCCGTTCCACCACCTTGGGAAGAGGTGGAATTGGAGGTCCATCATAAGAAATACCACTTTGGGTGGTGATTGCTTTTAAGTCACCTCTCGGGTTAGCAACGGTATTGCTAGGAAGTGATCCCGAACCCGAAGAAGAAGCGGTATTCATTTAGAAAAAACTAGCCATCATATTCTTAAGCTCATTGGTTTGATTTGACATTGTAGCTTGCATTTCATTCCTCATTTCATTCTTGAATGTATTATTTTGATTTTGCATTGTAGACTGCATTTCATTTCTTAATTCTGATTTTAAATTACTGATATGATTTCTCATTACTTGCATACTAGCCTCATTCATTTTCTTAAATTTCTCCAAGTCACTCGAAGTAGTAACTTGAGTTTAAATCAAAGCTTGATAAGACGTATTACCTTGATTGAAGTTAATTCCTCGATTCTGGTTAAACCCTTGATTTTGCACATTCGGTTGAGCAAAACCGGGTGGTCGAAACTGAGTAGCTACACTCTAGGGACGATAACCGGTATTTCCCTGATTGTAGTTCACTACGACTGCTAAAACATATCCTTGAATATTGTCTTGATAGCCCGAAAAAGTGTTGCCATCGGTGGCAGGACACCGTCAGTAAGAATGAGCACCACCACAAGTAACACAAGATTCCTCAACAGCTTTTACGGAAGCTGGAGCTGGGGTTACTTGATGTTGTTTAAACATCGCGGTCATGGCACTAGTCACGACACTGGCTATCTCTGAAGAATCAACATTACTTGCTTTCACTTAAGAAACAATGGGTTTGTTTCTTGAATTACGAACTTTTGATTTGTTATCAATAATTTTCAACACATCTTGTGCACTTTTCTCCAAAAGATTGCCACCGATGGCAGAATTCAAAGAATCTTGATCGGATGGGTTTAAAAAATTGTAGAAGGTATCGAGTTGATGCAATTCGGTAAAACCGTGATGTAGGCATGCTCGAAGGAGATCATTGAATCGGTCACATGCCTCATAAAATGTTTCATCAAAACGTTGTTGAAAATTTGAAATTTCATTCCGGAGATTTGTTGTTTTTGAGGGAGGAAAGAAATGGTTAATAAACTTGGACACAAGATCGTCCCAAGTGAGAATAGAACGAGAAGGTTCTTTGTCGAGCCAAATCCGGGCTGGACCATCGATAGATAATGGAAAAAAACATAAGCTTAATCGATGTCTCGGGCACATCTTTGTACTTCAACATAGAAGTAATCTTGTTAAAATATCAAATATGAGCATGAGGATCTTCTTTCTCAAAACCGAAGAATTGTTTTGAAGTTACAAGATTGATTAGACTATGCTTGAGCTCGAAATGCTCAGCGGGAATGGGTGGTACTACGATTGCCTCCGCATAACCCTCGGTGGGTGCACGGAGTAATTCCGCCATAGTACGTTGATCGGCCATCGTAACTACGGGAGTCTCTACAAGAGAAAACGGTTCGACTCTTTGTATAGAACGTCAACGATTACGACGTTTCGGAATCTGTAGCAGTGAGGAATTCGTAAGAAAGGTTCACCAACGAATTTTGAAGAAGAGCGAGTTTGCATACACTAAGAACAAAATAAGAGAAAAGAAAAATATTTTTGTAACCGATAATCAAACAAGTGTACGGTAGCTCTCTAGAAAACGCACAAAGAAGCGGAGGAGCGGGTAAGCGCGAAGCGTTTTCAAAACCTTCTCCTTTCGGGTCGAAGTTCGTAGGATCAACCCTCCTTATACCTCTCTTATAGTTTGTAATCTAAAGGTGAGCCGTTTTCACAAGTGACACAACGATTGATTTTTTGACTGTTTTCAATTTTTTTGGAATTTTTGATAACTCTTGAAAATATTCACAAATGAAAACTCTAACTCACGGGAAAGGGGTTCTTCAAACACTAATCTTCATACTAAAACACAATAATCGTTTCACTAGCCTCCCCGGCCGCGGCGCCAAAAATCAGTTTGAATATTTTAGTAATAAATTATAGTAATATAACATAAAATATATATATATATATATATATATATATATATATATATATATATATATATATATATAAAATACCAAATACCAAATTATAGTATAAGATAAGTATTCCAAAAGGTTTTTAAGAAGATTACTTTTATCCAAAGTAAAATCCAAAACCTTCCCGAGTCGTTTCTCGACGAGGCGTGAATTGAAAATCGTGGTTAAGTTCGTGATCGTGTGTTTGAATAATCAAAATTTTGATTTGGATTCTATTTCTACAAATAACATGCAAAAACAAATAAAGGAAAGCTAACAACGAAAGCAATTAAGGAGTTAAACTAAGAACGTTAACATGAATCTAAAAAACGCGACTTAAAACCTAAATTATCAAATTTTAATCCTAAAAATGAAAATTTAATTTTTAAAAGTCCTAAATGATTAAAGATAATTTTAGAAAAAAAGAATTATATTTTTTGACTTTTATTTAATTTATTATGAATTAAAAACTGTTTTAATCTAAAAATATTTTTAAAAATATTAAACTAATTTATAAAAAACTGAAAAATTCACAAAAATTACTTTGAACTATTCTAATCCTAGGAAAAATAAAATGGGTCCAACAGCTTATTGGAATAAGCTAGAAATAGGCTACATAGGTCTGAAGGCTTAATTGGCAAAAAGGTCATAAAAGAAAAGTGGGGGGGAAGTCTTAACGAAAAAGACCCAAGGGCATGTTTGAAGTGGAGAGTGATGTAAAAGTTATGTCATTAAGGTTTGAAGGTCCCAGGGTTTCAAGCCTGGACTTCCCAAACGACAAAAAATTTTTGTTTGCCAATTTTTTTTATGAAGCAAAGCTTTTTAACCACTAAATAAGCAACTTTAATAAAAGGCTTTTGACAGAACCAAAAAACAATAACAAGAAATAAGCTATAAAAAGATGACAGTTTTGAAGACCTTATGAGACTTTTAAGCTAAACTGTGTGATCTTTTTAGACTCAAAAAGCAAATGGAAAACAAATAAGCTAAAATAAGATAACTACCTAGACCTAATAAGCAAAACTAATCCTAAAAAAGAGCATTCCTAATAACCATAAGCATCAGAACATAATTAAGCTTTTTGGCCTAAAAAAAACTACTCAATTCAGTCCAAAGAGGTACTTTTAAGCTACTATCAAGCTAGATAACCAATAAGCTAATTCTTCAAACCTCAAACAGATTAACTTTATTCTAAAAACTACCAGAATAAGCCAAAAATAAGAATTTTGAAAAACTTATAAGCTAGTTGTGAGCTACTGGATATTGGTGTTTAGCTTATTTGGCAAAAAAGGAGTTAAAAGAAAAGTGGTGTGAAGTTATAACGAAAAAGACCCAAGGGCGAGTTGGCAGTGTAAGCACTATACCACTAAATAAGCTTAAACATATTGACTTTAGACTATAAACCAACTATGCTATTATTTTCAGATCTTAAAACTAACATTTACTTCACTAAATTTAAGATTGAAAAGTGAATTTTAGACTTTTAAAACTGTGACTTAACAACTTATGACAGATTTTATTGAAAACTCAATACACCATTTCAAAACTTTACCACATTACTTCTACTGCATTTAGAAACCATAAACAACACAAAACCAACATTTATAAGCCGTTTTCAAAGTACTTATCACATAAGCTTTTTAATAAGCTTAAAGTCCACAGATTCACACTAATGCTATATGAAACCTTAAAAACTAATTTTAACCTTTGTAAACTTATAAAAATATATTTATAAGCTTAGTTTAAGCTTATCAAACTTGTCTTAAGGGTCAAAAGGCCATCAAACAATACTAACCTTGGTCAGTATTGCTTGTGCCATACACCCCTTAACAAGTTTAAAAGGCATTGTTAAGCTTACATGAGTGTTATATAAGTTGTTAAAAGCTAAAACAAATAAAGAACAAGTTATATTAGCATATTACAATAAGCAATTTACAATAAGTTATAAGCAAAAGGCATATTTTTGATTTTTTTGGACAGTTTATATAAAAAGATGAACTAATGATATCAAAACTACAAATAAGCACTAACTATCAACAAAAGACAATAATAATCATAAATAAGTAGTTTTAAACAGTAAATAAGCAATAACTAAGCAATAAGCACTTTATAAGCTAAAAATGAAAAGGAGAGAGTACCTTGACCTTTGCTCTAAACAAGGGCAAATAAGCTCTTAATGAACTGATCTGCAAGCTCCAAAGATAAGCTGGTAAAACCCATAAGCCCTACCAGAATTGGCTTATCATCCATAAAAGTTCTTTTTGAGTGATTTTTGGTGGATTTTAAAGACAAAACAATTTTAAATAAGCAAGAACCAAAACAGTTTAAGGAATAAGAAACTTCAAGCTTAGTGAAGCTTTAGGTGAGATCATAAGCTGTTTTTATGACTTAAAGCTTAAACAACTTAACAAAGGATCAAACACAAATTTCTTAAAATACCTCAAACTTTCATTAATACTTTAAAACGTTTACAATACTTGAAAGGAAATAACAATAAGTTTAAAAACTATAAATAAAAACACAAGAAAAAGAACACCCTAACTATGATAATAAGACCTCTATTTATAGCCCAAAGAAGAAGCATCTAGGTCTTCAATCTGTGCTACTTCTGTGAGAGGTATGAGAGGTATTTTTCTTGTGTGAGTGAGCTCGAAACCATCATCTTAGCCATCTATTTTGCTTTGGCTCCAAGTAGTATAATCTGAGCCCTTAATCTTTTATCCTTGTCCCATCAGCCAATGGGTCTTCATGGAACTGCCATGGTGGAGTTGTCTTCTTGCTGGGGTAGGATTTTGCCTTGGGTGCAGGGTCGAATTGAAAGAGATAGATGAATAGTAACAATGGCGGGAAAAGGTTTTAGAGGTATTGGGTATTTAATTTGTAACGGGTGTTAGGGGTTTAAGGACTAATGGTGTTAGGGTGTAAGGATTGTAGGGGCTTTTGTTGTAAAAGTCAGGGACTAGCAGTGTAAGTCCTTAAGGACTAACTGTGTAAACCCTTAAGGACTAACGGTGAAAACCCCCAGGGACTAACAGTGAAAACATATTTAATGTGTTGGGCTCTTTTGGTTATTAAATGGACTTTGGGCTTTTGATTTAATAAATAAGCTCAATGGGTTTACTCGACCCATTAACTTGGGTGCGGGTTAGCTCATTTAAGATGCACACGTCTTTGGCTTTGACTTTTCACGCTCTTTCCCTTCCCGTGCTTGGTTTTGTCGGTTTTGGCTTTGTTTTTGTCCTTTTGTGAATATCTGTTACCTGCACAACACAAATAGCAAAACACACATATATTTGGCATTTTAGGTCCGTTTTTGGTCATTTAGGCTCATTTTTATAGGTAAAAGGTATGTGTAATTAAGCACATACCAAAATCCCCCATACTAAACTATTGCTGTGTCCTCACGCAATGCCATAAGTAAACACTTTAGATAACCAAGAATCTCAATCCCCCTCGACTAATTACCTTGAAAAGTAGCTAAGTGTTCATCGAAGGGAATTAAAGAATCATTAGTTTTGAAAAGCCTCGTTTTGACAAATTTTAAATATTTACACTTATTACCACACATATTTTTGTATTTTTCCTTTTTCTCATTTTTTTATACTTTCCTTTTTAACCAACTAGAATGTCTGGACTTTCGTTATTTTCATAACCTTTAGGGTCATAGAACAAGAAGCACTTCAATCCTAAAATGCCCAAAAAGATAAATTCATCGTCCTCGATTTTTCACCCGCCCCAAATAAAGCTTAAAAACGAGATCACCGTTAAATATAAGTTAAGATGCTAACACTACTCATACTTGTAACTTGTGAAACTTTTTGCTCTCGATAATTATTATATATTATGTGAGTGTGCTTATTTCGAATTTCAACCATAGATCAACCTTTTTAAGAAAATTGCAATATTTCTATGCTTCACGTTCCACCCAAGAATTATGACTTTGAAGGCGAGATTATTCCATGTAGCGACTTTCTTCTCGGCACATCCCAGCCGAGACCGGCTTAGGTGACTAGGATTTTGACACCCCACAAAGAATAGTATCAGCACTCATGGACCTTCAGTTTCAAAAACTCTTAGGCTTCCTGTTAAATAAACAATTTATTTAGAAAAACCACAACTTAAAAACAAATATTTTAGTTCAAAAGCATATGTATATTTAAGAAAAGAGATTTCCCTATATTTATTACATCACATATATTACACTTTTAAACATTAATATAATTTATTACATCCTTTAACAAACGGAAAATCCCGACCTTTTTAAAGGCTGCAACATCGGTTGTGAGCCAGCAAGATGCAGCAAACTTTTATCAGTCTCGGATTATTATTCTTACTATGGGCCTTCTTTTGAAGACTGCCACATCGGTTATGAGCCGGCAAGAGGCAGTAAACTTTTATCAGCCGATAGATTTTATTATTACCTCTTTTTTTTATATTACCACGATATAGAGAAAATTTCTTTTTAGAAAATTTAAGTATAAATTTGAACTAAGACTAAATAAATTATTGTTATCGACTACATTACAATTAATTTGATTTAAGTTTAATTTTGAACAATAGCACTTATTATTAGTCAGGTTAGGAGATTATGGGAGAAAAAGCCACAAACTACACTTATGAGCTCTTAAGATTTCCAAATAATCATTGTTTAGCATCTAACTCATAATTAACTCTATCATTTCTCGTTCTCGCAATGTATAATCTTTAATAAAAAGATCGCGATTGCTTTAGTTCAAGTTTATAACGGTTAAGGGATAAAGCTAAGAGCTCAACACACTCGATCGAGTCAAAAAAAATTCTTATTCTACTAAGCAGGAAAGTCAACATTGTGACAAAACACTTATTTTATTTTTGGAAAATTTTAATTTTTTTTTTAAATTTTTTTTGGTATTTGGTGGTAAAAACGGGTTTACGCTGAAAAACAATGACTGAGGCACAAATCAAATCGATAGATTCCCCCATACTAGAACTAAACATTGTCTTCAATGTTTTAGGAAGGGTTTCTACGTAAATCTAAATCCGTTTATTAGGTATGCTCAAAGATAAACGTAAGTCGATAAGATTTAGGATGTTGGATTCCCATAATCATGGTCAAAAGGTTGAAGATCAAGTAGACGATGGACAAAACCATGAGCACGAGAGTCGTCATAATCCGGGCAATCCTGGACATACAACCAAAAACCACAAAACACGAGAAAGGAAGAGGCGAACCTCCTCACGTCACACTTATTCATTACTACTATAATAATTATATTAGGATAAGCATGGGTTGCCACTCACGAAGTGCTTGTTTATTAATGAGTCACTTGCTTGACTCATATTCCCGAATTCGTTGGTCCATTGGGAAAGTTTGGAGATCCGGGACAACCATCGGTGGTATGTCCTCTCCAAAGTAATGTTTGAGTCTATGACCATTCACCTTGAAGTTTGGCCCGTTGGTTTGAGATAACTCGACGGTGCCATAAGGGAATACTTGGGTAACGGTGAATGGTCCAGTCCAGCGGGTCTTAAGCTTGCCCGAGAAAATATTTAATCGAGAATTAAAGAGGAGGACTCGATCACCAACGATGAAAACGCGGTTCTTGATCTTGGAGTCATGGATCCTCTTTGTTTTCTCTTTGTAGATTAAAGAATTCTCGTAGGCTTGATCCCGGAGTTCATTTAATTCATTCATTTGAACTTTCTGGTGATCACCCGCGGTCACAAGGTCATAATTGCAATGCTTTAAGGCCCAATGGGCCTTATGCTCGAGTTCGATAGGAAGATGACAGGCCTTTCCGTACACCAATTTATATAGAGTACACCCTATGGGTATCTTAAAGGCAGTACGGAAGGCCCACAAGGCGTCATCCAACTTATCAGACCACGAAGCACGGTGTTCGCCTACGGTCCTTTCCAGAATGCGTTTCAAACCACCGATTTGAACTCAAACTGCCCACTGGTTTTGTGTGTGTACGCGGTGGAGAGACGGTGGAGTAAACTCCGTATTTTAAGCATGACCTTTCCAAATAGTCATTACAAAATAGGTACCGCGATCACTAAATGATAGTCACGAGGGGTCCCAAATCAGGCGAAGAGAGATTTTAAATTTACAAAACAATCGGGCGTCATTGGCGGGGGTGCTTTCGCTTCAACCATTTCAAGAAGTAATCGACGGCCACGAGTATATGCTTGTTCCCTTGTGAAGACGGGAACGGGCCCATGAAGTCGATGCCCCAAACGTCAAAAATCTCATAAACTTGAATTGCATTTTGAGGCATTTCATCTTTTTGCGAGATTTTGCCTTGACGTTGACAAGCGTCACACCGTGTGACTAAGTCATGGGCATCATGGTAAATGGTCGGCCAATAGAATCCAGAGTCAAAAACTTTCTTGGCGATGTAGTTGGCACCATGATGTCCTCCGGTAGGACCATTATGGCAAGCTGTGAGGATATCAACAACTTCTTGGCCGTAAACACACCGCCAGATCACTTGATCCGTACAAATCTTGAACAAATAGGGGTCCTCCCAAAAATAGTGTTTAACATCTTTGAAAAACTTCTTTTTTTGCTGGGACGACATCCTTTTCACAATAAATTCCCGCATGGTAGTTTGCAATGTCGGCAAACTATGGGGTACTAGAATCACCACGAAAGGTAACCATAACCAAGTGTCTCGAGAGGAAATGTTTTTGTAATTTCCTTGTTCTCGAGAACATCTTGGTGGGGATTTTCAAGTCTTGATAAGTGGTCGGCCGCGAGATTCTTCGCTCCTTTTTATCACGAATAATGACATCAAATTCTTAGAGTAGGAGAATCCACCGGAGCAATCTCGGTTTAGCATCTTGTTTGGCAAGAAGATATTTGAGAGCCGAGTGGTCCGTATACACTATGGACGTTAGAAGGACAATGTCAAGGGCCGGAATTTCTCAAAATCATACCTACGGCTAATAATTCTTTTCTGTCGTAGTGTATGTGCTGAGCATTCCGTCATGGTCTACTAGCATAGTGTATAGGTATGAAAAGGTTTGTCTTACGTATCCTCCAGACTGCACCTTACCGCGTAATCTCGAGCATCACACATAATTTCAAATGGTCGGTCCCAATTGGGGTTAACTAAAATTGGGGCTTCTGTTAACTTCTTCTTAAGTATATTTAAACGATTCAATACATCTTTTGAGAAAATGAAAAGGGTATCTTTTGCAAGAAGATGGTCATCGGCCGGGCCTATTTTAGAAAATTCTTAAAATAAATCGACGATAGATACGGCGTACCTAAAAACTTCGATGCCTTTAACGGAAGTCGGATGGGGGAGTTTAGCTATAACATCAACTTTAGCTTTGTCGACATCAATCCCGGACTTTGAAATCTTATGTCCTAAAACAATGCCTTCTTTTACCATAAAATGGCATTTCTCCCAATTTAGAACTAAATTAGTATCTTCGCACCATTTGAGCATTTTGTCTAAATGGGAGAGGCAAGTAGAGAAAGAATCCCCGAAGACCAAGAAATCATCCATAAAAACCTCCATTGTTTTCTCAATCATGTCGTGGAAAATGACCATCATGCACCTTTGGAACGTGCCCGGAGCATTACATAAGCCGAAAGGTATGCGTCGGTAGGCAAACGTCCCATAAGGGCAAGTGAAGGTGGTCTTCTCTTGTTCTTGCGGGTCAATACGAATTTGAAAGTATCCCAAGAAACCATCTAGAAAACAATAGTATTCTTTTCCTGCGAGTCTCTCAAGCATTTGGTCCATAAACCGTAACGGGAGATGATCTTTACGAGTGGCATCATTTAACTTTCGGTAGTCAATGCATACACGCCATCCCGTAACTAATCGAGTAGGTATCAACTCATTATCTTCATTTTCAATTACGGTTATACGGCCCTTTTTAGGCACACAATGAACGGGGCTCACCCACGGGCTATCAGAGATAAGGTAAATCAATCCGGCATCAAGGAGTTGTTAACTTCCTTTTGATAACACTCATGAATTCTTTTTGGTTAACCCCGTTCTTGATTGTTGAATTTATGGTTTAGAGTCATCCTCCGTTAATATTTTGTGAGTACAAAATTGAGGGTCGATGCCCTTTATATTGGAGATTTTCAAGCGATGGCACGCTTGTGTGACTTTAAAACCTTTAGAAGTCGGACCTTCTCATCTTCTTTTAAGTTTTTAGCAATTATGACGGGTAGTTTATCGGTACCCTCTAAAAATGCATACTCAAGATGAGAAGGTAAATCCTTGAGCTTTTTTTCCCAGCTCTAGGCAGGATCATCAATAGGAGATTTTACGATTTTAAGTACCCCAACATGAAGTTCTTTCGGAGGGAGAGAAGGTGATGGATCATCGTTTAATAACTTCTCGAGTAGAAGAAGGTCTCCCTCTGGATCAAAGTCGTCATCATCAATCCCTAGTGGAATTGAATCATTAGTAAGACAAGCTTCGATTTCTTCCAAAATGAAGTCCCCTTCCTTAAAAGGAGTGAGAGAGGGGGAAAAATAGAACATATAGGATCTAAAGACGGAGTGGGATCGCCACTCGTAGAACTATCCGAGAATCCGAGCACTTCTTGAGCATACTCCTCACAAGCTACGTCGATGACATCGGTTCGTTTAATCAACACAAACCCCCCCCCAACACAAAAACAGAAAAAAAAAAACCACAAAGGCATCGTTGTAGGGTATCTCGAAGTTCTGACCAACTTTAAAGGTTAGGGCTTTCATCATCAACTCGGAGAGTTTAATTCTATCACTTAAAAAATCTACCAAAGCATGTGCCGTCCTTAAAAATGAAGTCTCCGAGAATTAAGGGAACCCGAGGATCGAAAATATAATCAACGATCGAAGTCGGCCAGAAATGGGAAACTTTCCTAACTTTTACAAAGACTCTTCGGCAATACAGATCGGACTAGTAGTCGATCGGTCTGCGAGTTCAAGAATCATTTGTGTAGGAGTAAGTTCGGGGAGTGATAGCTTTTCCTATATGGAAAGAGGCATCAAGTTGATGCTTGCACCAAGATCGGCCAAGGCTAAGCATTCAACTAACTCCAAAAAATCACAAGGAATGAGAAACTTGCCTGGGTCTCCAAGATTTTCGGGCAACTTTTTTAGGATAACCGCCGAACAATTCTCATTTACCGATGTTTTAGCTAAATCAAACATTTTTTCTTTGTTATTAAGGAGGATTTTAAACATTGAAGCAAATTTTGGCATATGTAGAAGAGCATCCGCGAAACTGAGCTCGAAATGTAATTCCCTAAAGATTTTAAAAAATTTTGAAGCTAGGAGATCATCTTTTTCATGAAGTTTTTGTTTGTTGGCTCTCTAAGGAAAGGTATAGATGGTTTAGGCTTAGGAAGCAACAACGAGCCTCTTCTTGGGAGCATAAATCGAGACTACAGGTTAGATGTTTTCGGTACTCGGTTGCACCGTATCCTTTGTCACCTCGGGTTCCCGTTCCACTACCTTGGGAAGAGGTGGAATTGGAGGTCCATCATAAGAAATACCACTTCGGGTGGTGATTGCTTTCAAGTAACCTCTCGGGTTAGCAACGGTATTGCTAGGAAGTGATCCTGAACCTGAAGAAGAAGCGGTATTCATTTGGAAAAAACTAGCCATCATATTCTTAAGCTCATTGGTTTGATTTGACATTGTAGCTTGCATTTCATTCCTCATTTCATTCTTGAATGTATTATTTTGATTTTGCATTGTAGACTGCATTTCATTTCTTAATTCTGATTTTAAATTACTGATATGATTTCTCATGGCTTGCATACTAGCCTCATTCGTTTTCTTAAATTTCTCCAAGTCACTCGAAGTAGTAACTTGAGTTTGAATCAGAGCTTGATAAGACGTATTTCCTTGATTGAAGTTATTTCCTCGATTCTGGTTAAACCCTTGATTTTGCACATTCGGTTGAGCAAAACCGGGTGGTCGAAACTGATTAGCTATACTCTAGGGACGATAACCGGTATTTCCCTGATTGTAGTTCACTGCGGCTGCTAAAACATATCCTTGAATATTGTCTTGATAGCCCGAAAAAGTGTTGCCATCGGTGGCAGGACACTGTCGGTAAGAATGAGCACCGCCACAAGTAACACAAGATTCCTCAACAGCTTTTACGGAAGCTGGAGCTGGGGTTACTTGATGTTGTTTAAACATCGCGGTCATGGCACTAGTCACGACACTGGCTATCTCTGAAGAATCAACATTACTTGCTTTCACTTGAGAAACAATCGGTTTGTTTCTTGAATTACGAACTTTTGATTTGTTTTCAATAATTTTCAACACATCTTGTGCACTTCTTTCCAAAAGATTGCCACCCAGATGGCAGGAATTCAAAGAATCTTGATCGGATGGGTTTAAAAAAAATTGTAGAGGTTTCGAGTTGATGCAATTCGGTAAAACCGGTGATGTAGGCATCTCTGAAGGGAGATCATTGAAATCGTCACAGGCCTCAATAAAATGTTTCATCAAAACGTTGTTGAAAATTTGAAATTTCATTCCGGAGATTTGTTGTTTTTGAGGGAGGAAAGAAATGGTTAATAAACTTGGACACAAGATCGTCCCAAGTGAGAATAGAACGAGAAGGTTCTTTGTCGAGCCAAATCCGGGCTGGACCATCGATAGAAAATGGAAAAAAACATAAGCTTAATCGATGTCTCGGGCACATCTTTGTACTTCAACATAGAAGTAATCTTGTTAAAATATCAAATATGAGCATGAGGATCTTCTTTCTCAAAACCGAAGAACTGTTTTAAAGTTACAAGATTGATTAGACTATGCTTGAGCTTGAACATGTCTCAGGCAGACTGATGGTATACGATTGCCTCCGCATAACCTCGGTGGTGCACGGAGTAATTCCGCCATAGTACGTTGATCAGCCATCGTAACTACGGGAGTCTCTACAAGAGAAAACGGTTCGACTCTTTGTATAGAACGTCAACGATTACGACGTTTCGGAATCGTAGAAGTAGGATTCGTAGAAGGTTCACCAACGAATTTTGAAGAAGAGCGAGTTTGCATACACTAAGAACAAAATAAGAGAAAATAAAAAAGAAAAATATTTTTGTAACCGATAATCAAAAACAAGTGTTCGGTAGCCACTCTCGAATAAACGCACAAAGAAGCGGAGGACGGGTAAGCGCGAAGGTTTTCAAACCTCTCCTTTCGGGGTCGAAGTTGCGCTAGGATCAAACCCTCCTATTTACCCTTCTCTTATAGTTTGTAATCTAAAGGTGAGCCGTTTTCACAAGTGACACAACGATTGATTTTGTTGTTTTTCAATTTTTTTTGGTATTTTTGATTACTTGAAAATATTCACAAATGAAAACGATAACTTCACGGGGAAGGGTCTTCAAACACTAATCTTCAAACGTAAACACAACAATAATCGTTTCACAGCCTCCGGAGCTGGCGCCAAAATCAGTTTGAATTTTATAGTATATATTATAGTACTATATAAGCTTATAATATATATATAATATATAATATTATTTATATATTTATATATATTTATATATATATTATATAAAATACCAAATACACATTATAGTATAGTAAAGTACTTCCAAAAGGTTTTTAAGAGATTATTTTATCCAAAGTAAAATTCCAAACCTTCCCGAGTCGTTCTCGACGAGGCGTGAATTGAAAATGTGGTTAGTTCGTGATTCGTGTGTTTGATAATCAAAATTTTGCTTTGGATTCTATTTCTTAAAATAACATGCAAAAACAAATAAAGGAAAGCTAACAACGAAAGCAATTAAGGAGTTAAACTAAGAACGTTAACATGAATCTAAAAAACGCGACTTAAAACCTAAATTATCAAATTTTAATCCTAAAAATGAAAATTTAATTTTTAAAAGTCCTAATAATGATTAAAGATAAATTTAGAAATAAAAAAGAATTTTTTTTTGAAATTTTATTTAATTTATTATGAATTTAAAAACTGTTTTAATCTAAAAATATTTTTAAAAATATTAAACTAATTTATAAAAAACTGAAAAATTCACAAAAATTACTTTGAACTATTCTAATCCTAGGAAAAATAAAATGGGTCCAACAGCTTATTGGAATAAGCTAGAAATAGGCTACATAGGTCTGAAGGCTTAATTGCAAAAGGTCATAAAACAGAAAAGTGGGGGGATTCTTAACGAAAAAGACCCAAGGGCATGTTGGTAGTGGAGAGTGAGTTAAAATGTTATGCAGTTAAGGTTGAGGTCCCGGGTTCAAGCCTGGGACTTCCCTATACGACATAAAATTTTTGTTTTGCCAATTTTTTATATGAAAAAGCTTTTTAACACTAAAATAAGCAACTTTAATAAAAGGGCTTTTGACAGAACTTTAAATAGGCTAGAAATAAGTATAAAAAGGATGACAGTTTTGACGACCTTATGAGACTTTTAAGCTAAACGGTGTATCTTTTTAGACTCAAAAGGCAAATGGAAAACAAATAAGCTAAAATAAGATAACTACCTAGACCTAATAAGCAAAACTAATCCTAAAATAAGCATTCCTAATAAGCCATAAGCTCAGAACAGTAATTAAGCTTTTTGGCTAAAAAAAACTACTCAATTCAGTCCAAAGAGGTACTTTTAAGCTACTATCAAGCTAGATAACCAATAAAGCTATTCTTCTTAAACATCAAACAGATTAACTTTTTTCTAAAAAACAACAAGAATAAGCCAAAAAATAAAGATATTTTGAAAACTTATAAGCTAGTTGTGAGCTACTGGATATTGGGTTTAAACTAAAAAACTATGTTTTGGTTTTTCTATTTTTTTATGCAAATGAAAGCTACTTGCAGCTGCAATTCAGATGACTAATATAGCACTAAAACTACTAAATAAGATTAACAGATTGACTTTATACTATAAACTAACTTGCTATTATTTGCAGATCTTAAAAACTTACATTTACATAAAAATTGGACTTAATTTTAAGATTGAAAAGTGGATTTTAGACTTTTCAATACCGTGACTAACAACTATGACGATTTATTGAAAACTCAATACCACCATTTCAATACTTTACCCAAATTTCTTCTTCAATGCATTTAGTACCATAACTCAACACAAAACCAACAACTTTAAGAGTTTTCAAAGTAACTGTAATCACATAAGCTGTTTAATAACAGATCGCACTAATGCTATTATGAAACCTTAAAAAACCTTTTTTAATTTTAACCTTTGTAAACTTATGAAAACATATTTATAAGCTTAGTTTAAGCCTATCAAACTTGACTTAAGGGTTAAAAGGCCATCGAACAGTACTAACCTTGGTTAGTATTGCTTGTGCCAAACACCCTTTAACAAGTTTAAAAGGCATTTTTAAGCTTACAAGAGTGTTATATAAGTTGTTAAAAGCTAAAACAGATAGAGGAAAAGTTATATTAGGATCTTTTAAGCACTTTTTAACTATAAATAAGCAATTTACAATAAGCTATAAGCAAAAGGCATATTTTTGATTTTTGGGACAGTTTATATAAAAAGATGAACTAATGATATCAAAACCACAAATAAGCACTAACTATCAACTAAAGATATTAATAAGCATAAATAAGCAGTTTTAAATAGTAAATAAGCAATAAATAATCAACAATCACTTTTTAAGCTAAAAATGAAAAGGAGAGTGTACCTTGCCCTTTGCTCTAAACAAGGGCAAATAAGCTCTTAATGAGCTGATCTACAAGCTCTAGCTTATCAAAGATAAGCTGGTAAAACCGATAAGCCCTTCCAGAATTGGCTTATCATCCATAAAAGCTCTTTTTGAGTGATTTTTTGTGGATTTTAAAGACAAAACAGTTTTAAATAAGCAAGAACCAAAACAGTTTAAGGATAAGGGGAAACTTAGTTAGTGAACCTTTATGTGAGATCATAAGCTGTTTTCATGGCTTAAAGCTTAAACAACTTAACAAAGGATCAAACACGAATTTATTAAAATACCTCAAACTTTCATTAATACTTTAAAACGTTTACAATACTTGAAAGGAAATAACATTAAGCTTAAAAACTGTAAATAAAAATAGAAGAAAAAGAACACCCTAACCATGAGAATAAGCCCCCTATTTATAGCCCAAAGAGGAAGCATCTAGGTCTTCAATATGTGCTACTTCTGTGAGAGGTATGAGAGGTGTGTTTCTTATGTGAGTGAGCTCGAAACCATCATCTTAGCCATCCATTTTGCTTTGGCTCCGAGTAGTATAATCTAAGCCCTTAATCTTTTGTCCTTGTCCTATCAGCCAATGGGTCTTCATGGGATTGCCATGGTGGACTTGTCTTCTTGCTGGGGTTGGGTTTTTCCTTAGGTGCAGGGTCGAATTGAAAGAGATAGATGAATAGTGCTCTTGGCGGGAAAGGGGGTGTGTTTGTTTTTGGGGATAACGGTGTTAAGGGGTTTGTTAGGTTTAGGATTAATGGTGTCAGTCTATAAGGACTAACTGTGTAATCCCTGAAGGACTAACGGTGTAATCCCTTTAAAGGATGTTATGGTTAAATGTTAAGTTGGGCTTATATTTGGGCTGGGTTATATGGTTTTGGATTTGGGCTTTTTCTAAAGGCTTAAAAGCTTAAAGCTTCTAATTGATGATTAATGGGCTGACCCGGCCCATTAACTTGGGTGCGGGTTGGCCCATTTAAAATGCATACGTCTTTGGCTTTGACTTTTCACGCTCTTTCCATTCCCGTGCTTGGTTTTGTCGGTTTTGGCTTCGTTTTTGTCCTTTAGTGAATATTTGTTACCTGCACAACACAAATAGCAAAACACACACATATTTGGCATTTTATGTCCGTTTTTAGCCATTTAGGCTCGTTTTTATAGGTAAAAGGTATGTGTTATTAAGCACATACCAGTGCACTAAACCAAAGAGAAAATAGGATGATTCGTGGTTTACGGATAAAGTGTTGTTGATACATGCTCAAGAAAATGGTTAATTTCTACATGAGCAGGAACTAGCATTTTTGGCAGATCCAGGAATTGCAGAAGGTCAAGCCACACAGACTGTCATTACTCACAATGCTGCTTATCAAACTGATGATTTGGATGCATATGACTCTGATTGTGATGAACTCAACACTGCCAAAGTTGCTCTCATGGCGAATTTATCTCATTATGGTTCAGATGCTCTAGCCGAGGTACACAATCATGATAATGTAAATAACAATATGATTAATCAAGCTGTGCAGGCAATGCAGTCTTCTGAACAGTCGAATGTTGTGAACCATTCGGAGACTGAAATAACCAGTGATAGCAATATCATTCCTTATTCTCAGTATGTGATTGAATCACAATAGACAGCTGTTCAGAATTCTAACTCTTCTACACAACAAGATGCACTGATATTATCTGTGATTGAACAACTGAAAACCCAAGTAGTTAATTGTTTCAAATCAAGTGCTTCAAGTTTTGATTAATTGTTTGAATTAAATAAATTGAAAGCTCAGTCCTAAGAGAAAGACACGGTCATAAAGAAGTCGAAAGAGAGAATTAAATCTCTAAGTGGAAAAATGAATGAGGATACGGTTAAAAAGGACTTAGAGGAGATTGAAACAATAAATATTGAATTGGATCATATGGTGTCAAAGCTTATTGCTGAGAATGAGCATTTGAAACAGACCTATATGCAACTTTATGACTCGATTAAACCAACACGTATTCGATCCAAAGAACAATGTGATGGATTAATTAATCAAGTTAATCTAAAGTCTACGGAAATCTTTAATTTAAATGCTCGTCTTCAGGAAAAAGTTTTGGTAATTACAGCTCTCAAGTATGAATTAAGGAAACTTAAAGGAAAAGCTCTAGTTGATAATGCGGTTATGAAACACACTATTGATTCAGAGATGCTTAAGAATGAATTCGTTTAGTATAACTATAGCTTCTTCCAAGCATATGACCAGAGATCGCTCTCAGCTCACCAATTTTGTCAATAAATTTTTAGGTGCGGTCAAATTCGGAAATGATCACGTGGCAAAGATATTGGGATATGGTGATTATCAGATTAGGAATGTTACGATATCAAGGGTTTACTACGTAGAAGGACTTGGACACAACTTATTCTCCGTTGGGAAATTTTATGATTCGAACCTTGAAGTTGCTTTTCGTCAACACACGTGCTTCATTCATAATTTAGAAGGTGTTGATCTATTGACTAGATCTTGAGGCAACAATCTGTATACTCTGTCTCTTAGAGATATGATAGCGT
Source organism: Tanacetum coccineum (assembly GCA_026074375.1). NCBI lineage: Eukaryota > Viridiplantae > Streptophyta > Magnoliopsida > Asterales > Asteraceae > Tanacetum > Tanacetum coccineum. The sequence continues at coordinate 25,648 of BQNB010041183.1, forward strand.
CCTCTCCTATATGTCTCTTGTCAAAGGCCTCAAAGACTAAGTCCTGGCTATGACACCGACGTCCGTCTCATTTAAACTTTGGTGCAATCAACCATTTAGCTAGACATGGTATTGTTTGAGGTCTTCTTAAGCTAAAGTTTGAAAAGGACCATCTGTGTTCTGCATGTGCAATGGGCAAAAGCAAGAAGAAACCCCACAAACCTAAATCTGAAGACACCAACCAAGAAAAACTCTATCTTTTGCACATGGATCTTTGTGGACCAATGCGTGTCGCAAGTGTTAATGGAAAGAAGTACATCCTTGTTATTGTCGATGATTACACTCAATTTACATGGGTTAAGTGCTTAAGGTCAAAAGATGAAGCTCCAAATTTCATAATCAAGTTTCTCAAGATGATCCAAGTGAGGCTTCAAGTACCTGTCCGACGAATCAAAACAGATAATGGAACTGAATTTGTTAATCAAACTTTGCGTGATTATTATGAGAAGGTTGTCATATCTCATGAAACATCTGTTGCTCGCTCTCCACAGCAAAATGGTGTCGTTGAAAGATGTAATCATACGCTAATTGAAGTTTCCCGCACAATTTTGATTTATGCAAAAGCTCTGTTATTCTTATGGGCAAAAGCAGTTGCTACCGCATGTTACACCCAAAATCGTTCCATCGTACGTCTTCGTCACGGCAAAACACCATATGTGCTTTTACATGAAAAACTTCCTGACTTATCCTTCTTCCATGTATTTGGTGCACTCTGCTATCCAACAAATGATAGTGAGAACTTGAGTAAGTTACAACCGAAGGCTGATATTGGTGTTTTCATTGGCTATGCACCCACAAAGAAAGCATTTCGAATTTACAACCGACGTACCAGACGTATTATTAAAACAATTCATGTAGACTTTGATGAGCTGACTGTGATGGCTTCTAAACACAGCAGTTCAGGACCCGCGCTTCATGATATGACTCCTGCAACAATCATCTTAGGACTCGTACCAAACCCTCCTCCCTCAACACCGTTTGTACCACCTTTGAGAAGTGATTAGGATCTTTTATTTCAACCGCTGTTTGATGAATTACTTACCTCTCCACCAAGAGTTGATCACCCAACCCCTGAAGTCATTGCTCTAATTGATAAAGTAGTTTCTCCAGTTCTCTCTGTATCAACCGGTTCACCTTCCTCAACAATAGTTGACCAAGATGCACCATCACCTACTAACTCTCAAACAACACCCAAAACTCAATCTCCTATCCTTCCTAACGATGTTGAAGAAGACAATCATGATTTAGATGTTGCACACATGAATAACGATCCGTTCTTTGGTATTACAATTCCAGAAAATGATTCTGAAGCATCTTCTTCGGATGTTATTCCTACTGTTGTGCAAACTGCTGCTCCAAACTCAGAACACGTTACCAAATGGACCAAGGATCATCCTTTAGACAACATCATCGGTGAACTCGAAAGACCTGTTTCCACAAGACTCCAACTCCATGAACAAGCTTTATTTTGTTACTACGATGCCTTTCTCACATCAGTTAAACCAAAGAACTATAAAGACGCATTAACTCAAGCATGTTGGATTGAAGCAATGCAAGAGGAGTTACATGAATTCGATCGTCTTGAAGTCTGGGAACTCGTTCCACGTCCAGATAAAGTGATGATTATTACTTTAAAATGGATTTATAAGGTGAAACTTGATGAAATGGGAGGAATTCTAAAGAACAAGGCTCGCTTGGTTGCTCGTGGTTTCCATTAAGAAGAGGGAATAGATTTTGAGGAATCCTTTGATCCAGTGGCTAGACTTGATGCTATTAAAAATTTCCTCGCATATGCTGCTCACATGAATATGATCGTCTACCAAATAGATTTTAAGACGACATTCTTAAACGACATTCTGCGCGAAGAAGTTTATGTCAGCTAACTAGACGAGTTTGTGGATCAAGACAATCTGAATCATGTGTATAACCTTAAAAAGGCTCTCTATGGGTTGAAACAAGCTCCTAGCGCATGGTACGATCTACTGTTGAAGTTTCTACTCTCTTAGGAATTCTTTAAAGGAACCGTGGATCTCACATTGTTCATCAGAAGACAAGGCAAAGATATTCTCCTGGTACAAATCTATGTTGATGATATAATCTTTGCGTCTACTACACCTGAATTATGTGACCAATTTTCAAAAATAATGTGTTCAAAGTTTAATATGTCGATGATGGGCAAAATATCATTTTTCCTAAGACTACAGATTTCACAAAGTCCCAGAGGCATCTTTTTAAACCAGTCTAAATATGCTCTAGAATCATTGAAAAAATATGGTATGGAATCTAGCGACCCTGTGGATACTCCCATGGTGGAGAAATCCAAACTGGATGAAGATCCACAAGGGAAAACCGTTGACCCTACACACTATCGTGGAATGGTCATATAAAATTTGATTAACATTTTAAAATGTGATTAAACTAAACCTAATTTGTATTGAAATGTGATCATATAAAATGGACTCAATGTACTCTACACTTAGCATGTACTATGATTACGGTGCACATGTTAAGGGGGAGCCTTTTAGTGGTGATGAAAAACTTTCAAAGTGTAAATCTTTTGATATTTATATCAAACACTTTGATTGAATTTTTCAATGATTCTGGTTTCGATTGTGATGGAATACCCAAAAGACCGACCATGTACTTAAATTTATGGAGTTATAACGTGGTTAGGAATAGGTATTCAAATCCTATGATCCAGCCAGAACTGGAGGGATCTAGCCAGGGATATCCACTAGTTAGTGTAGAAGTCCTTAGGTATGATAGAAAAAGAGAAAAAATGAGAATAGGGAATAATGCCGACTGAGATGGAGCTAACACTGGAACAAACCCAACAATGTGTTAGTTATGAAGTCTCGGTAAGCATTGAAGGGGTTGAAGAACGAAAAAGAAATGTAAGGATAAAGGGTGTAAAGAAAGAAGCCCTTCGTATACTTAGGTAAAAACCGTGTCAATACATAAACTATCGGAAACACTAAGCTGTTGTCTGACATTGAAGACAATCATGGACCCAGTGACGCTATGCTCAACCTTCCTTAGCCACTCAAGGTCTCTCAAAAGACTCTTGTTTCATTTCTCAACTTTGAAAAACACTTGTGTCCGGAGTAAAACAATCATGTCTAAAATTCACTGTTTCAAATATAGGTATTCACGATCCCAAATCATGTAGTAAACAAATCAAGTTTTAGTAAAAATAACCATGTAATGCTTACGTATAGAAATCAATAAGTTCGCTTTGTAAAACGAGCATGTATTCCCCTCGCGGGTTTATAAAACATTGAAAAGATTGAAATGCGAGACTATGAACTCACCTTGATGTTGCAGAGCAACTTGCAGAAATACACATAATAAGCACAGCACAAACGGAAAACGAAACAGCTCGACCGGGAAGTTACGGTTCATCTTATCGGTTAAATCCCACTAGTAGAATGATGGTCAACACGACACGTTGATCAAAGATTTAGATTTCTAGTTGTAATAGTTTGGTGGTTGGTTAAATAAATAAATCAAAAAGTAAACGCAAGGTGTGTAATATATCCCGTATATATTACACAATGAAAAATGACCGAGTATATAATTCATACCGTGAATTATATAACAAGATACACAACCAAAAGAATAACTTGAAGCGTATATAACACGCGACATGTGTTACGTCTAAAAGGTGACAATTAAAATAAAATGGTCCAATTATATAATACTTTCCGAGTATTATATAAGAAAGATGTTATAAATAAAAGAAACTAAATAATTCGACACGCTTTAGGAAAACACCATTTAAAGAAATAAATAAAAGTTCTTATATAAAAGAAAACGTACGTTTTAAAGTTACGAATTAAGTAAACGATGTTTGTAAAATTTTTACAAAAGTTATGACTTTATCTTCTAATCGAAAGTTATTAAATATAAATAATATTTGATAGTTTAGTATTTCGTTTTATTTACGTGTTGTAACCAAAATAGTTGTCTCGTTTATAAGAGTATAACTTTCGTTTCATTACCGGGTTATTGTATAATCACAATTTAATAAATACTAAGACTTTATCCCTTCGTTCTTTTATCGGGTTTCTGAAATAATAGAAGTTTTAGTGAAAATTACTAAGTATATAATTTATAGAAAATTTGGCATGTCCTATTCGTTTATACAACGTTTCCATTTTTACCAAAACTCAAGTTTTTCCCATTTTTATCAAATTCAATCCATGTTGCAACCACCCATATTTTTCAATATATATCTAAACGATATCAAATAATATACACAATAAGTAAAACCAACACACCCGAAAGCTGTTAAACACATAACCAACATACTCTAATGACTTATAAAATACCAAATGAAAATAATAAGCAACCAATTTATTTAACCATTAACCACCAATTTTTTTTAATCACTTAAAGGGAAAAAGGTTTTTAAACAATAACGGAATATCAATCTCTAAGGAAAGTTAATTAAGTTTAGCTTATGTGTGCCTTATATGTTATGTGTTTATGCCTTTAGGGAGTAAATATGCAAATATAAGTTGTTAGGAATGCTAGTTAAAAACTTTAGGGACTATTTGTGCCATTATTAAACTTTCATTGCCTAATAAAACTTATTGGTGAAAAATAAAAGGGTTAAGCAACTTGAGGGGGGCAAATGTGTCAAAAATGAAACTAGTTTTATAACATCATTCACCCCCCCCCTGCCCCCCCTGGTCCCCACCCCCACCCTGCCCCATGCCCCCCCCACCCTGGTCCCCTCCCCTTGGTCCAACTTTCACGGCTTCTATTAAATTTTAAAATATCATTTAAATATAAAATACACACTTAACATACTACCCACTACACCTCACTCGATTCGTCATTCGGTCTTTCTTTTTAATTCCATCAATTAAAGTGTTTTTTTTTTTTTTTTCAATAAAAAAAAGTTTACAATAAAAAATGTGTGTGGTCTACTCCACACTCCAAACAACTCATAACTCAAACGAATTATGTTTTAATATAGGCTTGATCTCGAAAAACCCTAAAAATCTATTTAGGGTTCGTCAAAATCAATCCTGCATAAAAACCTAATTTAATATGAGGTGGGAGGGGGGTATATTGCGTGCCTTGGAGCGTAGAAACTTCATCTAAAGTAGTTTTTTTTGTTTTTGGAATTCTGATGACATGTGTTTATTGCCATGTTTAAGATCAAATTTTGGGTTTTTTTAAGCTAGGATGTAGAAAAGTTGTCGGGTTTTTGGGCAAAGTGATTGTATCTCATTCTTTGTATGATAATGAAACCATAAAAACTTACATTTGTTTGTAGTTCTTTGATAAATATGTGCTAAAATGATTGAAAAAGTGCTTGTTTTTTAATGTTCTTGATGATTATGTTGCTTAAAGTTGTTATAATGACCCTAAATTTTATTCTCATGATAAGAAGGATAATGGAACAAGTTTGAATGATTAAAAATGTCATGTTTGTTGAAATTTATGAGGGAACCAAACAACTCGTTGTTTAATGTAATGATACAAACTGGTCATATTGTGACACGAACAACTGACATCCTTTGGGGAATCCCCGGAACATACTGTTCCTTTGTGAACTCCGAACAACTTGGTTGCCCTTAGGACGAACAACTCTGTTCGTTAGAAGTAATCCGGAACAACTCTGAAGTTAGAAGGAAACGAACAACTTAATGTTATAAGGAACCGAACAACTTGTTGCCTTTAGGGACCGAATAAATTGTTGCCTTTAGGAACCGAACAACTTGTTGCCATTAGGAACCAAACAACTCAGTTGCTAGTAGGAACCGAACAACTCATTCTTAAAGAAACCGAACAACTTGTTCTCATTAAGAAATCGTACACAACTTTGGTACTTTAAAGAAAACGAAACCAACTAGTTTATTATGGAACCAAAACAAAACTAGTTTTTCCTTAGAAAGAAATCAAGTTTATGTTTCAATGACCAAAAACTTAAAGAATCAAATTTTCTAATTTAAAGCGTTGATTAGAAAACTTTAAATTAGGGAGTTAATTAAACTTGGTTAATTATACACTCTAAAACAAGTTAAGTTAGCTTAAGTTGTCATGTTTTAAATGGATAGATCTTAATAAGTGCAAAAAGTCTTAATGTTCCTAATTCCTAATAAACGTTCACATCATGAATCAACTTTACGTGCTCACTCAATAGGTCTCTATAGTATATTGTATGCTAAGGCCTTAACAGCAGTTTCCCTATTGCCCCTAATAGCACTAACTGTTTTGTCCCTATCAGTATTTATTTTATGACTTGTAAAATTTGCTTTTAGTGTTGTTGTTCTATTAAATGGCTTTCTAATAGGTGAATGAGACTTATAAAAGTTATTTCTTGGTCTAATTTCTTTCACAATGGTTCTAGTAGTATTAACTTTCTTAGCAGCACTAGTTGTTGTTGCTTGACTATAAAGATTTTGCCTAGCAGTATTAACTAAAAATCTGCCAGTTTTAGTTAGTACTGATTTTGGAACAAACTTGTTTTGGTGATTCAATCTTTGCATATTGTTTCATATTAGTCTATTCCCCTCTTGACCAGTACCCTTACTCTTCTGTTTGTTCAATTTAACCTGTTTAGCCATTCTTTTCTCATGGAAGTCACAATCTCTAATAAGATGGCTAAAGCTACCACATACAAAGTATGCCTTTTTAGTGAAACCATATCCCAAGCCCAGCTTTTTGAGCATTAAACCATTGCAGTCTCTCTTGTCAGCTTTAGGACTTGGACTACATGTGTTTTGTTCTTTAACAGTTTCTCTAGGAGTTTTTACATGCTTAACAGTATTAACAAAAGCAAAACTAGGTTTTTCCTATTCTTTTGAAGGTTTAATCACATATTCATCATCACTGTCTAACTCATACTACTCAATGATAGGAGCATCAGACCAAACTTTAGGTTTACTGACAGCTTTGGGTTCAATTATAGCTGGTTTAGGCACAGATTCAAGTGTTTCTACACTAGAATTTGATTCACAAGAGACAGAATCACTAGTATTAGCAGCAGATTCACTAGTTTTAGACTGTTTTGGACCATATGTAAAATTTGACTCATCTATTCCAAAATTAGATTTAGGAGGCATGTAGATCCCTGTCATTAGAGGGGGAACTGCATGCATTCCTTTAACTTTTGCAAATCTATCATACACAGGACTATCTTCTACATCACTAGACCTACTGTCAAATACACTTTCAAGAACTTCATTTTCATAACTTAAAACACCTTCATGTATTTGATCTCCATACCCAAGTCCAGATTTGTCCTTAGCACTCATCTGACTATTTAGCAGTTTACTAAGACCTTTAGAAGAACTTTGAAAATTTTCAAGTTTAGTTTTTAATTCTTCTTTTTCTTTTACAGCTTCTGCTAATAGTTTCTTATGATATGTGAGCACATTAGTTTTATCATCTAAATCAATTTTCATAAACCTAATTTTTTCTTCATAAACAAGTTGATTTTGCTGATGACAAACTAATTGAGCTTCTACCTTTTTTAAAGCCTGAGTATATGCTTGAATTTCTATACTAGCATTACCAAGTTGTTCCCTTTGTTCATCATATAATTTCTTAAGCTTAGCATAAGATTCCTCACATTCTTTTGAACAAGATGTTACCTCAGTGTTTGAGCCTGAATTGCTGTAAGCCATCAAAGCAAAGTTCTCTTTCTCATCTTCTGCATGACCAGTCCAATCAACACCATCCCATCAATAGTTACTAAAGCTTTAGGTTCCTCTTGTTTTCCAAGTCTCCTCCCATTGTCTTTTGCTTTATATCTAGTATTTCCTGCATATATCCTTCCGCTTTCTTGATTTCCTTTTGATCTGCACTCTCTAGCAAAGTGCCTTGTGTTATGGCAATTGAAGCACTCAACTTTTGTCTTGTCAAAGCCAACTGGTTCATTGGCATCAAACTGCTGCTTTCTCCCTGTCTTTTTGTAAAACTTCTTCATTCTCATAGAAATCATGGCTACTTACCATTTCAAATCCATCTCTTTTAGATCAAACTCATCAACCTATTCAAGATCCTCATGATCCAATTGTAGACCACTTGATTAATTAGCAAAGAAAGAGTACGTGACTTCATCAGTGTATGATGAAGAGCCTTTCCTTTGTGAGTTATGGCCAGAGGAAGTAGAAACACCATAAGCAGTACTAACATCATTTGTACTGCTAGTGCTTTCAGAAGAAACAAATGCCACATTTTGTGTACTGGAAGATGATGTAGTAGAGCCTTTAACATCAGACTCAAAGACTCTAAGATTGTTATAGAGATCATCAAAACTAAGAGTATCTACTCCTGGCTTGGTCCTCATTATCAAGGATACTTGGGACCAGGAAGCAGGTAAAGACCTAAGAAACTTCTGATTAACATCTTTAGTGGAGACACCTGCACCATGAATCTCAAGTTGACTTAGAAGACTCTGAAACCTGTCATAACCTTTATGCAATCCTTCTGAGTTGGATACAAAAAAGCTTTCAAATTGTTGCTTAAGAATGTATTTATGGATCTTCTTAGATTCATCATTGCCACTAAATCTGGATTTGATAGCTTCCCACATCTCTTTAGCATTAGTCATTTTATGAAATTTTGCTAAATGGTCTTCTGGTATAGACATGAGCAAGGTAGTCCTTGCTTTTCTCTCTCTTTCTCTAGCCAAAATCTCTTTACCAGTTTTAGGAGGCAAAACCCTTATTTGTCCATTTGTATCTGTTGAGACTTATACTGGAACATTTCCCTTTTGTATGACTTCCCATATAGGATAGTCTGTATTCCCCAAGTAATGTTCCATTTTCATGGCCCATATGTCATACTCACCTTTCTTCATAATAGGGAGTTTAATGGTTGACAGAGTGTGAGGGGCTTATTGTGTTGGTGGAACTGGTAGTGGTGGTGGTGGTGGATTATCATCATGAAATTTATCTTCTTTTGCCATTGAATAGATCTGAAAGGTAAAGGTTTATAACAGATATGTTTTGATTCTTCTTGCTCAAAGTTTCTCAACAAGCTCTAATACCACTTATTTATCCTAGTCTGAATAGATCTTTCTAGCCTGTTAAGGGTGGTAGTCAATCTGGATAGATCCAAACTAACTACAAGAGAAACAATGACTATGAACAATATAAGTTATGCGGAAACTAACTTATACTACTAAGAAGAACAATGAATAAAATAGAACTTTGATTACTATTAATCTGCTAGGTTACAGAATACTAACTATAAATGTTTGTGAAACTTGTTTTTCTAACTAGTGCCGTAGGGTTCCTTTTATACACCAAGGAAACCCTAATGGGCTTACAAAACACGTTAAGTGATCATGCATATATGTTCCTAATATATCTCATGCATATCACTTAAGCAGTACTATCTATATATGCTAGCAGTACTAACTTACTACTAACAGTACTAACTCTACTACCAGTACTAACATATATACTAGCAGTACTAACTAACTAATACTAACAGTGCTAACTTAGGAAAACATAATTCCTAACATCTTAAGGGCATCGAATGGCGATCCTACCCCATATTACAAACTCACAAATCAAAAGAGTCCCAAAGTCTTAGACTTTGAGGGGACTGGATAATCACACCCAGCCTTCTTAGGGGTAGCGAATAGTGATCCTACCCCATATTACAAACTCAAAAATCAAAAGAGTCCTAAAGTCTTAGACTTTGAGGGGACTGAATAATCATACTTAGTCTTCTTAGGGGCAGCAAATGGCGATCTTTCCCCTTATTACTAATTCACTTTTTCAACTAACAAAATTTATGCATGTACAAGAACAATATGTTGAAATGGAATTGAAGTCATCGGGGTTGTCCTCTATGGATGATGTGACTTTTGAGCAGCTGATGGATGAGTATGAAAAACAGCAAAGTGTTGATGTGGAGATATCTAACAGCCCATATGACACTGAGTCTGAGATTAAGATAGTTATGAAGTTTCAACCACCTATGACTGATGATAAAGATCAGATCACATTCTTAGGGCTAGTGTTCGATAACATAGATTAGCGTATTTGGAGGAACCAGTTGACTCTGATCTACACTCCATGGCTGAGAACACTGAAACTAAGATAATTCTTACTCCGAGTGAAGAAGCCACTACTGATAATATTATAGATGAGATGGCTGATCTCAAAGCTTCCGCTGATAAGCCATCAGAACCCCTTTGTCATCTTCGGGCTGAAATATCTGTTCTCTCCAACAAAGTTGCCACTTTGGAGTCCTCTCTTGCTAAGAAGGTATCTAGCAAGCTAGAGGAAAAATTTCCCATAATGGTTGCAGATGTTTTTTAAGAACGCATTCCTGAGCTGCTCTCTAACACAATCAAAAACATTCTTCCAAACATTGTTAAGGAATCCATTCAGCAGGCCATTCCTACATTTGATCAGCGGGTTCAGATGACCCTGCAGTCTACTGTGCCTGAACTCATATGCAAGCCTCTTAACAAAGAGCTCAATGCTCTCAACACTTTGGAGGTTCAAAGGTTTGAGTCTCTTCAGAAGAAGCTCTTATCTGCCATTCAAGCTAAAGTAGGAAAGTTGGTCAAAAAAACTCTTTAGAAAGAAATAGATATTGTAAAAGATCGTATGTCCTACTGTGGTGAACAACTAGACAAAGGTGATGTTAATCTTCGGGAATTGGTAAATCTTATAAAGGATATGGTTCACCTTCTTGACTCAGCATTAGTCTTTCGCAAGGCTAATGCTGAGAGGGAGAAGTGGGAAAAGGCGAACCCAGAACCACAAATCACGGATCCAACTAAGGGGGAGCAACTACCCAAAAATGATAAAATGGCAGATGCTACAAATCCAGTACCTGATCCAGCTCAGGGGGAGCAACAACTAAACAATGATGAAATGACAAGTGTTCAGAAGAAACAGCCATATGGGCAAGAATCAACAATGTCTGAACAAACTCCCCCAGACACCGAACAAGCTCCACCTGAGTCAACAGCTCTGGTTGTCCATGCCTCAGTAGAAAAGGACTTAGAAGAAAAGGTTTTTGAAGAAGAGCCTCCGTCTAAAAGACTTAAGTTTCTGATACCGAATCCAATCACCACATTACAAAACCCTCTGAACACAATATTGCCACAAAACATCTCCCTGGAACAGTTCACAGACAGCCTACTCCAGATAACTTCATCTAAGTACTCACCAACCCCTCCTAGAGATAAAAGTAAAGGCAAAGGCATAGCAACTAAAGAAAATCCAATGAAGGATCTTATCCCTATTATGAAAGAAGGAGGATCAGCTTCACAAATGCTAAATCTCAATCAGTTTAGCATCTCTGGTAAGAAGATGTCACTGGAAGATGCTCAAGCTCAGTTGGCTGAGATGAAGAGGTTAGCTGATTTGAAAGCTGAGCAAGAGAAAATAAAGAAGAAGCTAAAGAAGATATCTCTAGCTAGAAATTCAAGCTCAGACTCAAAAGCTAGCTGAGTATGAGGCCAAGAGGAAAAGGATGCTCGAAGAATACAATCACTACATCACATTAGAAGCTGATCCTCTACAAGTCACCAAAGATGCTACTATGAGAATAGAAAGAAACAATCAATCTGTGACTCTCGCATTTTATGAGAAATTTGTATTGAAGAAACTAGGATTCAACGAATGGATTGAAGTGCATACTCTGGCATCCAAAAACAATACCAAAGCAAATAATATCTTACTCAGAAACCTCGAGGCCAAGTTTGAATGAATCAAGACTCAAGCTGAAAAACTAAGCCTTTGGGCTTTCCGCTGCTGAAAAGAAACGAAAAAGAAGCTTAGAGATCTTGCAGGAAGTCTTCGTAAAATAAAATATTGTTGTGGATGGAATGCAAAGGACTTTAATTCCTCCTTCAGGGGTAGAAGGTACAAGAGGACTAGTCATCAGAGAACCTGAATCGGGGATCTTCTTCTATAATGGTAATTTTGACTTGGTTTTTCAAAGAGAAGAGGAATTCCATCTGGACACTACTGCTCAGCTGATCAGACTTCAGAACGCCATTCAGAGGGGCTTTTTAAGGCAGAGGAAATGTTCGTAAAATTTGATCTGACAATAGAGGCTAGGAATGATGTTACTGAGGCTAGGAAGGTTGTAAAAGATAACTTAGATGGCTTGGGCCAACATGTGTAATAAATGAATAAAGATATTTTTGTCTGTGCCTTGTTAAATTATATGTAAAAAGAAGTTGTGTCTCACTTACTATAATTTTTTACTTAGCATAATTTATATTCAAATAGAGGGAGATTGTTGTGCCAATTCAGTGCCCAATGTTTAGTGCCTAGATTTAAACAGGAATTAGGCTAAGTATTGAATGACCCGCTGATAGACATCATTGGGTATTGAAGGACTCACTGAGTGCAAAGCCTCAGCGAGCAATCTCAGACGTATTCAAGTCAAAGACATCGTCAAGGAAGTTGAAGATTACTTGAAGACATACTCGTCAGCTGAGATGGATATCAACTGGTATATAGAAGGAATACGCTAGGTTTTAAGGACAGTCAAATGTGGCAATACTCTGACTATCCTGTTACCCTTTGAAGAAGGACTAGCTGAACTTAAGTTTTTCTCTAAGCTAGGTTTGGGAGGGAAACTCAATGACTCTTGAAGGCGGGACAAAAGGTTATTTGAGTTAAAGCATGTACTAAGTATGAAGTTGGTAAAAGTAGTGAACAATTGGTATAATTGTTCACTAAATTATGGGCAGGATGTTTCCAAGAATGAACGTGCATTAAATACCTCGTACGTCCTCCACGGGATTTTTGGCACGTTGCATCTGCCCTCACTATGGGTGCAACCTCGTATTAGTATAAATAGAGAATGTTGTAAGGAGTAAATGCTATCGCTTTTATTGTTGTATTAATTATATGCATTTACTCCTTTGTTGAACTTACAAGGTAGTCCGCTGATCTTATCAGCTGTTCTATATATTTTCGCTTGTAAACTTGGTACATCGTCAAATTTATTTGTCCAAATGGCGATCTTATAATACTTTGATTGATAAAGCATTACACGTTTGAAAAGTTATTACTCGTGTTATTTACATTAGATAAGTGTTTATATTCCATATAGACGTGTGAATTGAGACTTTCACGTTTGCAATGGAAGAACTGATTAAAGAAAATTAGTTTCGTATACACACAGAGAGGCTTGTATTTGGTTAGGATCAAAAGCTGAGAACAAAGTGGGTTGTTGAGTTTTATGTGGAACTGAGGAGATGTGGGCTTCAGTGGCTTTCATAAGGTTGTTTATGTATTGAAAAATAATTTGTATGCCTAAAACATAAACCTAAATTTGTACCTAAGCATTTGATTGGTGCATTTCAAAAAGTGATTGGTAAAAAAGGAAGAGAGAGAAGAAGTGCAATACACTTGTCATGAAATGAATTGTTAAGTTTAACTTTAGGTCTTATTTGTAGGCATAAATATCAATGCTCTTATGTATTTGTGGCTGGCAATCCATAAATAACAAGTTATCGACATTTACGTTTCTCGACATTTAAGAGAATAGATCATTATCGACATTTACGTTTCTCGAACTAAAAGTTGAAAATTTACCAAATACGCATCTTGAGAATAGACCACATTGTCGAACAGGTTTGGTGACAAAAACTCCCTTTATTAGAAATTTAGAATGGAATATTAAAAATAGAAACTCAACCACTTCTAAGAAATTAAATCAAATTTCATTGTTCGCATGAATATAATCGTGTATATAAACACAAATAGATGCACAAGAAGGGAAATCTGGAAGCTAAAAATGGCAGAATTATTTGATAATGAAAATATGTGGGGTGACAATCTACAATAGTGGAAAACTTATGTGGCAAAAATGTCTACATGTATTTTCTAGCTGAAAAATAGAATTAAATCTAATAAAAATGTTAATCACTAACCAGTTGTGTAGGTCACCCATGTATATCTATAATCTATAATACATTATAAAGCATTTAGGACATTTTATTTTTTAAAAGTCTAGAAATTTAGACTTTTTTTCTTTCTTTTTATGGAAACAAACGCATCCATCTAACTTAGTGTTGCAATAACTGATCGGGATATTCTATCGCCGGAGCTTCATTATATAAGTCATTCCGATTAAAAGTCAGCTCGCCGGGAAGAATTTAGTCTCAATAAATTAGGTGAAAACTGTGGTTAATGAGGTCGCCGGAAAAAGTTGTTAGACGCCGGAAAAGGTGGAGACCGGAGAAAAATAAATAAAGAGAGCAAATGCGGCCAACTTTTTTTCTCTGTTTGAAAAGTATTTGTATGAATGAATCCTTTTTTTTTAATATAGTCAGATACCCGCGCATAGCGGTGGTAATAAAAATTGCTAACCAAACTCTCCCCGCAATTTCCTACCCGTTTAATGAATTCGTTTCACAACACTTCGAATGTATACGTGTTCGTTGTATGTGTTTGTTTGGGTTTCTCGTAGCTTTCCCGCAATACAATATTAACATCATTATTCTCGCATGTAAAAAGAGACTCACACTCTCTTACCCATCAAACACTCTCTCCAAAAGTATATAATTTTTACGAATCCGATGTGTATTCAAACTAAGGTTATTGTTGTAAAAAATTTAAATCAAAATAAAATAAACCAACTAAAAATGTAAAAAAAACTTATAATTCATAAAAATATATCAAAATGGATGTTGAAATAAAGAGCACAAAATTTTTAAAAACATGATGAAATTAGATTATAAAAAAAATAAATAGATAAAAAGATATTTCAATTTGAAAATGAAGTAATTTTTAATTAAAAAGTGACACGTGTCATTATATGATGTAGTCCCCTAAAATGAGATGGATGGTCAAGATTGCATCTCATTATCTTAATTTTTAGTGGGACCCACATTATAAATGCTTTATATAATAGTATAGATACAAAGATGGTTTCTTTTTCTCTCTCTAAAAATGTGTGTATGTCTGAAAGCAATATGTTTTCTCTTTCTACAAAGGAATGAAGGGGATGAAGAAGGTTGGTTGACTACTTGAGAGGCTATTTTCGTCATTTCGATATTTTATTACTAATCGATTAGAAAGAGGTGTATCTTGCATTATAAAATACTTCTTTCTTTTTTGTTACTGTTGGTTAAAATACACATAACTTGCTAAAATTTTAAAATAACGCGTAAATGATTTAAAATTGTGTTTCTTTTCTTTTTTATTTTTTTTGTATGAAATTACGGGACTAAAATTACGAAATATAAAATATAAAACTCATTAAGTCAAAAGTATTAGACAGAAAATACGAAATAACAATGATAAGAAAAACTTATGTTGTGACATTAACATAGTGGACCTCGCTTGTTTTTTTTTTATATGAATTAAGTGGTTTTTGTTACAACCTCTTATTTAGCCTCTTAATTGGTGGAGGAAGGTTTTGATGTGTGTATGAAATAAGATGAACTAAGTTGTTTGGGTTCACCACTCACCTAATAAGAGAGATTAGTGGAAAAAAGAAACACCCTAATGGTGTCAATATCCACTAAGGGTACCCCTAACTAGGGGTGTTCACGGTCCGAAAACCGGACCGGACCGAACAAGATCAGACCGGACCGAAACCGAAACCGACCTTGGCCAAAACATCGGGCCGAAGACGGGACAGAAATGGTCCGGTCCGGTCCAGGTCGGTCCGGTTTGATTCGTTCTTCGATCCGGTCCGGTCCAACAAGTCAGAATTACCGGGTTTTTTGTAGGACCGAACCGGACTGGACTGACCGGACCGAAGACCAAAAATAAGAAAAAAGATGAACCGAGGGACCAGACCGAAATAGGTTC
Source organism: Tanacetum coccineum (assembly GCA_026074375.1). Taxonomy (NCBI): domain Eukaryota; kingdom Viridiplantae; phylum Streptophyta; class Magnoliopsida; order Asterales; family Asteraceae; genus Tanacetum; species Tanacetum coccineum. The sequence continues at coordinate 41,457 of BQNB010041183.1, forward strand.
GAGCCGGTTTCTTGATCCAGTCCGATCCGCGGTCCGTTTTACTCACCCCTACCCCTAACACCTAACAACACCCTTCTTTCTTGAGATTCTTTTATACGACAATTAAATTTGTAAATTATTGTTTTTCCATCTCATTTAAAAAAACAAATTTTAAAGTGACATGTGTCTAATTTTAACTAAAAAATCTCATTTATTTTTAAATTGAAATATGTTTTTATCTATTTATTTTTTTTATGATTTAATTTCGTCATATAATCTAAAATTTTATCCTCTTTAATTCAATATCAATTTTAATATATTTTTATTAATTTTATTTTTTTTATTTTTAATACTTTCGAAACCGCTGTTTTGCGCGGGTACCTTTTAGTTACACATAATAGACGAATTTGAAAAGTTTAGTCACTTAATAGCAAAAAAAATGACTATACAGACTTACAAAAAGGTGCAAGTTCGCTGCATTTCCAAGCAATTTGCCTATTCTTAAATGGAATAAATGGTGTATGGAAGATGTGAAATAAGGATTTAGGGTCTGTTTGGCAAAAAAAATAGTATAAAAAGGGAATTATAAAGGAAATATCAAAAATAACTTATTTAGAAAGAAATTTCATAAGATTTTATGCTTATTATTAGACACAAAATTTTATGATGTCAACAAAGTTGTATTCAAAGTTTTCAGTTTGTAAATGATACAGTAGTAAACTATCTGATTCTAAAGCTTCCTTTTGGTGTCATGACAGGCTAATGAGAAACAAGATAAATCAAATTTCGAACAACTCAATAACAAACTTTAGATGCAACTTCTTTTAACATGCTTCAACTTTGATTCAACGCACCGTCAGTCAAAGAGCTGTCTTGACAATTGGTCATAGCCGTCCTTAAAAAGTCTATTCAATATCTTACAGCGCCATGATTCGAAAAACTACTAATTCTGAACATAAAATTCATAACTTTTTTTTCATAACAACGAAAACCATTCAATATTCATCCTAAATTATCAGTGTCATTTCTTTTTACCTTTGCTCTTTTTACTCTTCTTCCCCTTGTTGCTTCCTTTCCCTTTCTTGTTGTTACCATCCTGAGTGTTACCACATTCGCTTTGATTTTCTATCACCGCTCCATCACCTGTTTGTTCAACCTTTGATACCTGACTCGTAACACATTGGTTTAAGAATTCATCTATCTTTGGCCTAACATATTGCAGCCTCCTCAAACCAACTTCCACGCAATTCAACAAAACTGATTGATCCACTTCTGTTAGACTAAAAAATATCCAAACAACCAATATATCTTAATACGGATTTCTGTTTAGTTAGTTCTAAGACATGTAACCACTTCAAAATTTACATTAGTGCAAGTCTAACCTTGAGTCAAATGCACAAGAAAGTAGCCTAAATACATCATATGCATCACCCACAACTCTTGCATCATTGTCAGAACATAACTTTTGATCCTCAAGGATAGTAGCTAATGTGCCTATATTATTATCAACTTCCTCCTGACAAGATAACAGATAATCAGATGCGATCAAACTTACACAAATGACACTTGCATTTAAACTCAGTAATATATATTACCTTTACCATGGCTGCAGTAGATAGCGTGTTCAGTGGCATTCCCTTGTTCCCTTTCATCGCCTCAGATATTTCTTCTAGAACTTCCCAATTCACGCGCAGCTCCACACGATTCATATTCATGTTTTCTTCTGGTAGTGTGTTAGAAGAAGATATCTTAGGAGTTGTCCCAGCATCAACATTGTTTGATGAAGTCTGACCACTGTGTGTATATTTCCTTGGAAGCAATACACTCATTATCTCCTGTTTAGATTTCTTGAGGTCCACAAATATAGCACAAGGAGCATGGAATTGAGGAATCTTGTTTCCAGAATACCCAATCAAGAGAGGATCCTCTACGCTTTCAAACGCTTCTGCAACCACTTCTGGATTCAGATTCAAGGACAAACCTGAGCTTCTCCTTTGTAATTTAGCCACTAACTTTTTTGGAAGCAAATGAACAATACTCTTCTCAACAGTCAGCAAGCTAAGTAATACTTTAGATTTACATGGTATTTGCAGACAAATTAAAGATAACATCATTACCAGCCTCAACACTACAAGCGGAAGGTAATCAGAGACGATGATCTTTGAACCTCGAATCCATGCTTCAGTCGTCTTTACATTGTAGAGCATATCTTCGATTCTTTGAACAATCATTTCTAATAACTCTGCAAGCATTAGATTTTGTTGAAGCGCCAGGAAGGTTGTATCAGTAGAGGGAAGATATGAAAACCATTCAACAAAGTAGGATTTTGTAGTGAAAAGAATTCCAGTAAGGGAAGATAGCATTAAAAGAAGACGATCCAATAGATACACATAACTGTGAGTTGATATGTAATCAGGAGACTTCCAGGCAAGCTTCCGTGAGTGGTACAGGAACAGAATCAGTAGATCTCAAATTTCTCACAACTGGTTTCAGTTGGAGTTCCAATGAAGCCATTTAATAGACTCTTTCTTAAGACTTGTTCTGGAACCAAGAAATATCATCATCGCCCTCCCGGTTTCCCAATAGGTGAGAGCACCCTTGATTTCAACATTTCTAAGAATAATCTCATTAAGCAAGTTAAATGAAAGATCAGTGTCCCTTAAGGAAACCAAGTCCCCAGACACTGCATTTCGCCAGTCCCGTGGAAACACAAGATCAAAATAAGTTAAAGAAATGTCAAGGAAATTTTGCAGCTTGTTTTTATATGGAATTCCGAGGTTATGATACTGAATGTTTGAGAGAAATTTGGAGACCTCAAAAATGTGAAGGAGAGATGTGCTTTGGTGAAATGCAGAACCATTTGACTTTGACTTACGTAGGGCATCAAGAGTTTCAAGTACCTTTATACCCACAGAAAGTAATTCGGACTCCCATTAAGACCGAATAGCAAACACCAACTCCCTGGCATCAAATTGTATACGCTTCTCGTCCTTACGAAAACCCTTGTTACCAGTGTTTCTTATCCAGTCAGCATCCTTGTTGAGTGACAAGTACACCATGTCTCCTTTTTCACAGTGTTTCCTCACCCCAAAATAATACAAACAAAAATCAGCATGGCCCGACTGTGTAATCGGTACTGCATGTTCGAGATCTTTAATACCATTGAAGATGTGCAGGATATGCTTCTTCCATAGATTCCAGTAATAAACAAGAGTTCTAACAGACACTCAGTTCTGAAACATCTTTTCTTTACAGTGCATATGTATATCCACTGGCAATTCATCCTCTCAATCATACTTTGAGGAATTCAAATAAAGATGCTTATCTAAGATTCTCCTAATCGACAATAATTCTCCCCTTAGACTCCTATTCTTCTAAGAAACGTAGAAATCTTTCTTCAGCTCAGGCAAGCTGATATGCTGATCAAAGAATATTTTAAGCTCACTATAGACAAAATCATACATAACGTCAGAGTCCATTTTTGCCAGCAGCTTTACTTTTTTCACAAAGTTCTTTCTTTTGAGGAAACCGTTTCAATGGCCAACCTCTATTTCCGTTTCCCCATAATGAGTTAAAAAACACATGCCAAAGTAACAAAAGACCAGACTCCTTGAACTGTCCAGCCTTCTCCAAAAGATCAGCCTCTTTTAGAAGATCACCCCATGACCTCGCCAACTCAGCAGCTTCAGCAAAATGACCCGATTCTTCTTCTAACAGCAAAAGTTCATCAAGGCATCCTAACGACCTCAAGAATGTACGCTTAGATTCCATAGAGCAAAATGCGCTGACAAATTTCAACATAGACTTAGAATCTTTATGTTCATGGTAATTAAGAGCACAACTCTCCAAAAATTCTTGTGCAACTTCTAACTCATTACTTTTAACATTAGCAAGTTCTTTCCGGTTAACTATATATTGCATCCCTTTATCAAAAAGTTTCCCTCTTTTGCAAACTGACAGACAATTGGAGAACTGATCTCCTTTGGCGTAGGCTTCTGCCGCTTCACCATAACACCCGGCTAGAGTAAAACACTCTGTTGCTGCATCACTCTTTCCACACTTATCCATAAAGATTTTCCCTGCACAAGAAAACCAGAAAAAAATTAGAGGTGGAAAGATGGGTGAGTTGCGCGTTTGGGTGACATTTCAAAAATGGTCTAGGGTTGAAACGGGTCATTCTTAGCATTAAAACAGGCCGGACCAACCCACTAACACTTTTGTTTGCTCTATGTTTATTTTTTGTTAAATATTTTTAAAAGGTCATATGTATTAAAAAGAATGTTTCTGAGACTATAAAACAATTTGAGCCCATTGACCCGCACTCCTTTGGCTAATTTCTTTTATCAGATTTTGACCCATGTGATTAAACTGTCCAAGCAATCAACCATTAGACAGGCAATTATGATGAAATAAAGAAATTACCAGCTCTTTCATACTCCCTTAAGTCATAATAACATGATGCAGCAGACTCTAGTTTCCCAATAGACTCAAACATTCCTGCTGCTTTTCTAAGATAACCGAAATAAGATTCAGGATGTGTTCCCCGTATTTGATCAGCCGATGCTCTTAGACCACAAGCCTTAGCCAATTTCTCCTACATCGTGTCTCCAGCTTTTTCAAAACACAATGCCGCCATTACAAAACTATTCTCATAGAAAAGCTGAAAACCATATAAATATTATGAAAGCACGTCAAATAAGATAATATAATATCAATACATAAGAAAACTAAAGCATAAAGAGGGAAATAAACTAACCTTTTTCCCACGTTCCCGCCACTCTTGAGGGCTGCTTGGTACCTGCATAGCCTGTGTCACTGAGTCATCCAGCTTACGCATTTGAACGAGTCCCCTCATTTTTCAGTAGTCAAACATTGGTCTGGAGAGCTCCTCTTTGTTCTCACAAATCCACAACCTTTGCCTTGTTCGAGTAATGGCCACATACAATTGTTCTAGTTCAGAACACAAAAGACTATGTCTTGCTTCATCAAATGCCGGGAAAGATTGAGGAAGTTTCACGTTGAGTAAATTATGGTTTTTCATGTATTCATATATAACTCTCCACTGGTCTTTCAAAGGGGATGTCCCAAAAAAGTTGTACAGCAATACATCCTAGATAATTATGGCAAACAAACATCAAAAAACATAACTGGTAATTCGAGATCACAAAAAATGATGGTATCTTCATGAAAGAAAGGATAAGAAACTGACCTCAAACTCAAGACCTTTACATTCCAGTATAGTGAGAACAAGAGCTTGCCTTCCAACGTATTTAATAATTTCAGCTCCTGCACGATCATCACGTACTAATATAACTTGTTTAGCACCAAAACCCGCAATTTCTCTACCACTTCTACTACTACCAAAGATCGTCACCATTGAATTTTCATCATTACAAGACTCCAATAAAACAGGAGCTTCCCTAGAAATAAGACTAGTTTCAGGCTCTAACTTGTCAATTGAGTGAAGAAAGTAACAGTATATTATGTCAATTA
>BQNB010041184.1:0-46928 GCA_026074375.1 Tanacetum coccineum
TATCTCCTTGTTTTCATTTCGTACTTTGTTTTGAATTGATACTTTGAATATTTTAGGTTTTTGGATATTTTGTTTATGTCTTTATATTGGCATGACTCTTTTACCTCAATACAAGACCCCTTTTCTTATGTTTGGTATTGTCATGACACTTTGTGTCCATTTTTGTTTGTTTAATGCATTTTAGTCTCTCTATTGTTGACACCATTATGTTGTGATGATACCCCTGACGTTACGCCTTATGTTTCTGCCTTGGCGGGGTGTGATATGTACTCCACTTGATTATCGAACAACAGGTTCGTTGGTCTTCTCTGGTTCGTCTTTGGTAAGGACTTCGTTTGATTTAACCGGTTCATCGTGATTTATTACTAGGGGTTCTTTGGTATGTATATTGGTGTCATTATCTTGAACATCTTAAGTCGTTATTTTTCTACCTCTAGTAGTTACTCCTTTAATTTACAGATTTGATATTGGAGTATTATTGATCATTCTCAATAGTCGTTGTACCTCGAACCTGAGCTCGCTTAATGAATTGTTCCTTTCTTTAAATAAGAGCTCATTTGTTGTTCTGAATTCATGGATGAATGCTCTCATCTCCTCTTGCTCACGTTTACCTTTGTCAATAAATTTATATAACATTTCTTCCTTCGTTAATCTCCTTTCCGAGTAAGTAAATTGATATGGACGAAGTCCGAAGGTTCTTTCTGAAAAATAAGACATAATTCAAAGTAAAGCTATTCTAGAAAAATAGACTTGCAAAGATTTATAAAATTTCAGTCAATACGCCGTAAACAAATAATCGAATACGTCGTATTGTTGAATCAGAATGGATACGTTGTATTGGATAGAAATTTGGATACGTCGTATTCAATGAAAGTGGATACGCCGTATTAGTTTATCGACCAGATTAGTGTATTATGAAAAATAATTAAATAAACAAACAATTAAAACACACAGACAATACAAGCAAACAATTAAAGACAGAATTATATTCTAATCTAAATTACACTAATCCTAAGGGTTAGATCTAATCTAATGTTAAAAACCAAAATATCAAATAAAAATCAAGATTAAATTTTCACTCCTCGGCAACGGCGCCAAAAACTTGTTTGTGTCGTTGTATGGTGTATAATTTTATGATTCAAGTTTTAAATTTATATTTTGCCGACTAAACCAAAAACAACACCTTAACGGGTAGTGTACCCAGTCGATGGGAGTTTCATGGTAAGTAGGGTGTCGATCACTAAGAGCGACAAACACTTCCAATTTATTAATACTTTGGTTTTTCTAATCTAAGTTAGTCTAATCTATGTTAAACCTATGTTAATCCTAAATCTAATGGATAAGGGGGGTTTTCAGTCTGAGAGACTGGCACGGGTTTGGTGGTGACTAAAACCAATTCAAGACACTAAAATACATACAAGCAAATTAATAGAAGATAAAAGAGCGGTCTAGCCAAATATAAGAAAACTGTATTAACCATTATTAATCCAATCATAACGTTGGTTTGGTTATTTAGTTTAATGACTACTTATCTCGAGGCGGCATATCATTCTTAAGATTAAGGTGGTACTTCTTCCTTAAACCTAGACACGTAGAATTCTGTCATAATTAAACGCATCCGCATAAAGCATCCTTATTTTCTGATTATAATCTATATTAGGGATTAAAGTAATGGTGATCTTGTTAAATCCTAGCTCATGGAGACTTTACCCACTTACTGGTTAATGGCAATTCATACACTAGTAGTCTACTAACCAAGTCTTTACCAATTAATCAAGAACGTACTCGCTGATCCCAAGGTCACCTATTGGTCTAACTAAGCTCACAATCTAAGGGCAAAGATAGGTCATTATTTGTGATCCTATTGGTCTAGATGTATAAATCACTATATGGAGAGCTATCCCGAGAGGATATCCCAGCATCTAGATTACTTTGATCTATATCAAACTAGATCCAGTTGTGAATGATAGGCTCTCATACAAATAGACACGTTAAACAAGTATGAGAATGTATAAACATAAACATAGCAATCAACGTATAAATAAAGCAATCAAGATAAACAAAACCAAACATTAAGATCTTCATAATAATGGCTAATACCGTCGCTAGGTAAATAGCCTTCAATGTCATCGTTAAGTACAAAATTACAGATGTTAGCCAAGGTAAGACTAATCGAGAGTTAAAGTAACGATGATTACCAAAAACTGAACGATATACAAGAGTATAAGAAACTACAAAGAACGTTGGTCACCTATGGAATAAATTCGCGTTGTAGAGAACCTATTCTTGCCTTCTTCTCCTTTGGAAAAATCAAATTATATATGGGTTTGGGTGTAAACGAGAAAAATGGATGGTAAAGGGGGTGGGGGGATTCACACCGTAAAACGTGAGGCGGGGGTGTGGGCGTGGATTTTAGGAGTGATATGGGGTCAGGGGAGCTATGGGGATATTCATTGAGAGTCTTGGATATAATACCTAAAGGTATTAGCCTTCAAACGTCATAGTTAATACAAAAGTAAAGATTTAGCCAAGGTAAACTAACCGAGTTAACGAATGATACCAAAAACTAAACGATTACAAGAGTATAAGAAATTACACATTGTCTCCTATGGAATTAATTACGTTGTAAGACCTCTTCTGCTCTTCTTCTCCTTTGAAAATCGAATTTTATGATTTGGGTATCGAGAATATGATTTAGCACACCTAAAACTCATTTTTGAGTTTTCTATTTATTGGGTCTGGAATATGGTCGATACGGCGTATCCAAAGTCTTGGATATGGCGTATCAGGGGTTTCTTGGAGTAGGGACCACATTTGATATCTTCCAGAATATTTTATATCCATATGGCTTGAGTATGACGTATTGGTCATTCCCGGATACGGCTTATTGGATCTTGTTTCCTTCGTGGTCTTTGGTGAGTGCATGCACAAATACGCCGTATCTTTCTTGATGGATACATCGTATTGGTTGTCAGAACAGTAATCTTTAAATATCTTCGTTTGAGCACCAGAATACGTGCCTTTTAGTTAACTTTCACCAAGCACTCCATAATTACTGCAATTCTCAAATACAAACGATTAAGTAACAATTCTTTGCAATAATTATACAAAATGGTTTAATTACATGGGATAAATGATGATATGACATAGACGTTATTTGATGTCAGCAGGAACATTCCATTAGTTAGAATAGAAAGTCCTTAGGTATGATAAAAAGGAGAAAAAAGTGAGAAAAGAGAATAGTGTCGACTGAGATGGAGCTAGTATTGGAACAAACCCAATAAGGTACTAGTCATGAAGTCTCGGTAAGCACTGAAGGGGTCAAAGAATGAAAAAGAAAAGTTAAGATAAAGGGTAAAAAGAAAGAAACCCTACTTACACTTAGGCAGAAACCGGGTCAATACATAAACTGTCATAAACACTAAGATGTTGTCTGGTATTGAAGACAGTCGTCATGGACCTAGTGACGCAATGCACAACCCTCCCTAACCACTCAAGGTCTCTTAAAAGACTCTTGTTTCATTTCTCATAGAGATTACATGCATTTGTATTGACTTTCTCACTCCAAGTTAGCTGGTATTAAAAAGGTAGCAGTCTGCTCCATCCTCTGATTTCTAAAACCAAATGTGCACTATTAAGTCTAGAGCCAAAACAGATCATCCATAAATCTCATTAGGACACTAGTCAAATATATTTGTTGCTCACACACTGTGAAAACAAGTAATAACTTAAGAGTCCTACGCATTATCCTTGTGATATTGCTAGAACATCAGAGTGATACTAAAGTATTCACAATGACGATGGAAATCCTTCTAGAGCCAACATCAAACAAGCTCTGCGGTAGGTGATTTGTAAGATCCTATAAGGATCAAACTTGTGACACTAAATATCGATTCGGTCCAGCTTATGAATTGACGGATGAATTTTGAAAAAGATAAAACTTTTGGTGTGTTATAAAAACCGTTTGCATCTTAACACACCGACTGATTTTCCTAAATCAATTTTCAATCTTATGTCCATGGGAAGCCTCACAAGGGTATCTTGACATAGGAAAGCTAGACACGAATTGAAGGCTTAATCAGGAAGATAGTAACTTACTGGTTCACTCTTATCGTGTTGTCCGCTTTGAGACACTCCGGTAATAAGAACGGCTAGTATAGCTGTGAAACCATGTTAAAGAGATTCTTTAGAATTCTACCTAATCACAGACAATATTTATACTGATCAATGGGGAACCGTGGTTATTGCAACCGTATTTGACGAAGTGACAAATCCACTTTCGTCCATACATGTTGATTATCACTAACCCTTTCATGCAGGTAATCCCGATGGTCGTAGCTATTGGATCAAGACAAGTCAAGATTCATAGCCACATGCTCATACTCGATCGAGTTACAAAAAGACATCATTAAAGCTCAAGTACATGTTTCAAGACTTTTGCTACTTTAATACTGCACGTCCTTCTTGAAGCGACGAAGTGTTAAAGTTAAAGAACTTCAAGAAATATGTTTTATTCAAGTTTTTAATCTCAAGAAAAGTATGAGCATGTTGGTCCGAAAGTCACAAGTACACAAGACGGTGATAATATCTCAAGATGATGATAAGAGATTATGCTTGGTTGATGATCTCAAAGAAGTTCAAGTTCACATACAAGTCAAGCTATATGGAACAAGCTCAAGACTAAAGTCAATGATCACTACAACATATCACAAGCTAATGATTGAAGTTTAAAGACTATGAGCTCAAGATTGAAGACAAGCATAGTATGTTAGGTTTAACAGTTTTGTGAAAACACATATCTGTTTTATATCAAAAATGACCCATAAAAGACAAACTTGTGCTTTAAATGCTTGTATATTGCTTGTTTTGTCTTTATGATTGTGTAGGTACGGATATTACAAAAATCGCAAGAAAACGGTCAAAACCGGACAAACACGGACACAAGAGCCGAGAGAATGCTTTCAAGGTTAACCAAAGTCAACCATTGGTCAACATTGGTCAACTACAAGAAGACAAAAACCCTCAAAAATTCCTAAAACAGCCCCTCATTGTTAAATATATTTCATAAAAAAAAACCTTAAAGCCCTAACAGTGTTAACATTCTATTATAAAAAGTTAACACATGTTATCTTTCTATAACAACTCAAAACCATAACCTGTTAAACTTTAGCCGAGCCTAAACACACCCATGGCCCAATGTATAAGCCCCGGGTCAAAAGAAAAATCAAACGCACCTTTATAAGTAAAAAACAAGCGGGAAATTTGGTTTTTACTGTTCACCATCTTCTTCGTTTAACCCCAAGTCAAAATCAAAGGGCAAAATGAAATTGAGGGCGTGGCTAATTGATTCAAGGGCCAAGGAATGATGTGGCAGAGTTATACGTCACATGAGCCTCCTATTGGTCAATCCCCAAAAGGTCTGACACGCGGGAATGGAAAGAAACACAAAGGGAAATGGATTTTTACACTAAAGTTAGTGCAAAAGAAGTACAATGAGCCTGACACACGGAATGCCATGTTGGCAATCCGTGTGCTCACTCATTTAATCCAACAGCTCAAAGTTATGATCCAATGATTGGCTAGATTGAAGGGACGAGATCATGGGAGAGTATAACAAACTCAGGACCTAGAAGCATCCTCTGAAGGCTATAAATACAAGCTTAATCCTCACACACATCATCTCCCTTTCCCTGCATTTTTTTAGGTTTAAGTAGCTTATGTAATTTTTGGTTTAAAACTTTAGCTTAAGTAATTTTACTTTTCCAGCTTATTGTACTCTCAATTTTTCAACTATTTGTAAATCAGTTTTAATATTAATGAAAGCAATCCCTTCGTTTTTTATATAAACTTTTTACCTAAAGCTTTTATTTACTCTCAAATGTTCTCATCTAAATGTTACAAACAAGCTCCTATAAGCTCATACAACACTTTGAGTCTCCTAAGCTCAAATTGAGCTCAACTAAATCATCTAATCTACTTAAACAAAATAAAATCAGCTAAATAACCTTTGCTAAATGGATTTGAAGCTTTTGGATATAAGCTTACAATGGAAGATCTTTATGGGGACCTTTACTACTTAGATTGATAACTAGAGCTTGTAGACCACTCATTTGAGCCTATTAGATATGCCTTTAGTTAAGCTAAGGTTTTGGTATGCTTATTGAATATGCTTGATTATCTATTTTTGAGTTTAGTAGTATAGATCTTAGATTTTCATGTTTTGTCTTAAAAATCATTAAAAATAAAAAAAAATATTAGCATAATAAGTAGCTGTTAGATTCTGGCTTATTTGTTTGTTGTTATAGCTTTATTAAGGTGATTATAAGTTAGTTATTAGCTGTATTCATACTTTTTTGTTTCAATAATATCAATATTATAATTTAATGGGAATTTTTGAAAAATTCTAAAAGGAGTGTTTGGATTAGTGATATTTGACCTCTAAAAGTCAAATTTAGTTGTGCTAATTGCTTAAATCAGTTTCATAATCACTTAAAACCAGTAATGAAGTTAGTTTCATAGATTAAATTTTAAAATTTAGCAAGTTAAAGCTTAATTTTTAAGTCTGTGCCCCAGGGGAAATTTTCTATTTAAGCTAGTAAGAGAATTTTTATCCAAGCTTTCTCAAGCTTGGATATTGTTTATTTGATGTTTGTACACACTCATTTGGTGTGTACAAAGCTAGTTTGACCCTTAAGGTCAGCTGCAATTGGGTATAACTACTTTGAATTATCATGCAATAATGAAAACAACAAAGAGTCCATGTTCTAGCTTAAATTTCAGATGGTAATTGTAGTTTTTAGGATTTGATTTTCATAGCACAAGTAGGTCTAGGGTCATTAATCATTAGTATTAGCTTACTCTTTCAAAATAAGCTCTTTGATTATCTGTTTTTAAGCTGCAATTGTGTTTTTTTGTCTTTTCAAAACTCAAAACAAACTCAGCAACTGCTGAAGTATTTTCACTGTTTTTTTCAAGTGCTTTATCATTAAGCTCCATTATTCATGAATAACATTTTTAAAAAGCATTTTCATTAAGCATTTGAGTCAAGCTTTCAAAATTTATAAGCTTCATTTCTTGTAGAGCTTATTTGCTAGTTTAAACTTAAGCTCAAAGTCTGCCTAGGGGTTGTTTGGTTTAAAGCTTTCATAAGAGCTTATTGAGATGTTTCTGCTTATGGCTTCTATTTTAGTGCTTATTTCTGTCATTTTAATAGCTTATTTTATGGTAGGAAATAGGTAGGAAATTAGCATATAGTTCTTTGTCATAGCTTTATTAGTTTGTAGACTTAAACAGTTTCTATAAAGAACATAAAAATAAAGTTAAGTATATCTGTCATGTTTTAAGCTGTTTCACACTTATTTAGGGCTATTTCAATAAAAAGTTTTTTTTTATTAAAAGTGTTATTTCATTCATCTTTTTCTACAACTTTTGCTTTTATAATTATCAAAAAAAAAAGGTAAGTGAAATCTGGGGTGAGCAAGGCTCGAACCCCCGACCTCAACACCCCGCAAACCTTTATAACAACACCTATCACACCACACACCACTACCAACGTGCCCTGGGGTCTTTTTCATTATAACTTTACAAAGTTTAATACTTATATACGTTTTTGCTCTTTTAGCTTAATAAGCTGTTTTAGCTTATTACACAACTTATTCGATAAGCTGTGTAACCAAGCTTAATTTTTGTAGGTCCTTTTTAGTTCAACGCTATGTTCAACATATTTTTTCCGGAATTTTTATAATTAGTTTTAGGTATTCTTAAACATTTATTTTTTAATAAAAACTAAAAAAAACATAAAAACATAGAAAAAAAATCAAAAAAATATAATTCTTTTTTAGAAAATTTTCTTTTATTTTTTAGAAAATTTTCTTTTATCGTAAAGTTTCTAAGAAAATTAGTTTTGCTTTCGTAGGGTTAAAATTGCAAAATTTCTATTTTTAAAGAACGAGATTCGTTTCCGTTCAAGTTATTTTTGTTTTTAAGCTCATTTCAATTTCGTTTTTGTTCTAGTTTTCTTAAACTTACTTTTTAGTCAATTAGAGTCTATTTAGAAAGAAAAATTCATTTTAGGTTTAATTTTGGAAATTTAGGTTTTTAATTACCATTTAGGGTTCCCCTTTTACGTTTTTAGTTAAATTTTAATTTCCCGTTATTTGTTTTAATGCCTAATTGTTATCATTTATTTATTTTAATTGTTTTTAATTCACAGAAATAGATAATCAAATCAATCTTTGTTACCAATTCAAATCATTGTCCGAACAACAAACGTGGTCTCAATTTCATAAATCGTTGAGGAATAACGACCCGAGAATCATACTTCCCGGTTAATATACGTATTATTATATATAATTTGAAGATTTTCCTTTTTACCTTTGTCCTCAAGGGTAGTTTGGGAATTTTCTATCATATTCTATTTTATTAATACGTGTGTTGATTTTAAACGAATCAATTTTTTGGCGCCGTTGCCGGGGATTTGTGATTAAGATTCATTTGTTTGAAGTTTGTTGATCGTGATTTGAAGAACCTTTCGTCTTCGAAAGTTACGTTTTTAAGAAAATTAAAAATATAAAAAGTAAAAAAATATTTTTCTTTTCTTTTTAGTATAAGTAGAAGTTTAAAAACAAAAATACAAAAATATTTGCTCTTTCAATTTTTCTCGTTAATTTGTGAATATAAAAATTTACAAAGTTGGTAAAAGAACACCAACAAATAATACCTTCAATTGAGGTATTATCCATAATAAGTTCCCAACTCGAATAAAAGATTTAAAAACTTGCCTTTTGTGTCACTTGCGATATACGGCTCACCTTTGAAAGTTAAACACTTTTAGAGAGCTACCGTGAAGCTTGTTGATTATTAGGTTTAAGTTATTCGATCTCGTTTTGTCCTTTAATAAAATATATTGTCTAAAAAACCTAAAAACCCAAAAATAATCTTCTTTTTGTTCTTATCCATTTAATTCTTTTCTTAACCCTCTATATTGTTTAATTCTTATGGCGTCACTCGATTATCGTTTGAATCCCCTCTTCACGATTAAAGAGTGTTCGTCTTGTGGATCGTTGTATAATAAAGGATATTGTTGTACACCCGACTCATCTCAACAACCCCTTCGTGATTGTCCCAAGTGTGGAAACCCGGTTGAAGGTCCAAATTATCAAGGATGTACTCTTTGGCGAAAGAAATTAAAGGTTCAAAACAAGCATTTTTCGGACATGATAAAGAGGATCCACACTCACATCCAGTTATTTCAACAAATCCACCCACAAACAGATGAGATTCCTGGACGTGCCCGAGCACCGTCAATTAAGTTATCAGGTTTCCATTTCTCTCGAAGGTTCAGCCCGTCTATGGCTTAGAAAAGAACCTCTCTCGATTAATTTTGACATGGGATGATCTTGTTTCAAAATTCATTAATCAATTCTTTCCTCCTTCGAAAACGACAAATCTTCGAAACGAAATCACGAGATTTCAACAAAGATTTGACGAGTCGTTTTACGAGGCTTGGGATCGATTTAATGATCTTGCCTTCGAGCATGCCCACATCGCGTGGAATGTTCATATTACATCAATTAGATACGTTTTAACAATGCTTTAAATTGCTAATGATCAAAGATTCGTTAATTCTCGCTGCGGGTGGAAACTTTTGGATAAGCGCCCGTGAATGCTATGAAAATTATCGAGAGGAAAATCCAAAGTTCGAAATTCCACGAAACAAGGCAAGTCGTTTCCAAAAGTGAGTTAGAATTCATCTAACCCCCGTATTTCCACACCCGATGTTGCCTTATAGCCTTACAACCGAAGTTTCTGAACTTAAGAATATGATGAAGACTATGCTTATCGACAAGCAAAAAGCCCAAGCTCCCGTTCCTGTAAAAGTGGTTGAGCAGAGTTGTGTAACTTGTCGATGTGCCATTCTTATAGAAATTGTCCCACCGACCGATGGACAGAGTTTATCGAGACAACATTCCAGAGTACGTATTTACAAGCTGCTGCAGCTAATTTCAATCAAGGAAATACCAATTCTAGACCTCCGATGGTTGCAAACCAAATCCGACCTCCTGGTTTTCCTCCGATTCAAAACAATCAAAACCGTTTCAATCAGAATCATTCCTTCTTGATTTCTTCAAAACTCAAATTCTTCAGCTGAGATAACTTCCATGTCCCTTGATTCTTCAAGTAGTTCATTATTCATTTGTATAATGCTGAGCTTCAAACTGAACTTGAGCTTTTCTTTTCTTCTGTTGCTCATTCAATTCTTCTTCTTCTGCAATCCTTTGTGCTAGGAGAGAATCCAAATGTACTTGTTTAGCCACCTCTTCTCTTTGCTGAGTATCCAACCTAATTGCTTCAGCAAGGCTAGCTTCCTCTTGTAAAACTTGTTCCTTTGACTTCTTTGGAGTTTCTTCACTGATCATGGGAGCTTTTCCTTCTCTTTGTCCTTTATCTTGATCAGAAGTAGACTTCTTAGCACCAACAGTACTAACTTGTTCATTACCAGTACTAAGTTGTTCATCACTAGTACTAAGTTGTTCATTACCAGTACTAAATTTAATACTGCCAGTATTAACTCCTTCAGTAGTACTAACTTGATCAGCACTAGCAGTATTAACTTGTTCAGCACCAGCATCAACTTCTTCTTGAAAATCCAAGCTTGAGACTACTTTCTTTCCCTTAGCCTCTTTTCTTCTCTTGTATCTCCTTCCCTTGTCAATAGACCTTGTCTTTAAAGAGGCAACCTTGGAGAGAGTTTTGGCTGCTTCAAGAGTATTTGGACTTATGTCTTCCACTTGTTCCTCCCCTAAAGCATTTACTCTTGTTGAAGAAGGAGTAACCAATCCTAGTACTGAAGAATCTAGAAGATCATCTTGACTTTTCCTCCGTTGAGTCTCAGGTTCTTCCTCTTCAGAGTATGACAAAACCAAATTCCTCCTTTTCAAAAACCCTTCCAGCTTCTTCACCTTCTTGACTAACTTCACTATGGCATTTCCCATGGTCAGCTTGGTTTGTTTGAGATCCATCTCCAAGCTGTCAATTCTTGATATCAACTTAGGAACTTCATGAAGTAAATCATCCATAGGCATTTGACTTGGAGCCTGTTCTTGTGGGGGTGAGAAGTGATGGTGGACAGGAGATGGCTCCTCATAGATGTGCTCAAATGGTGTAGGTTCAGTGTCAGGTATTGGTGTAGGTGTAGGGATAGGTGGTGGTGTAGGTGTAGGTGTAGGGATAAGTGGTGGTGTAGGTGTAGATGGTTGAGATGGTACTTGAGGTGTTGATGATGATGGTTGGGATGGAGCCACAGCATCATGTTCTTGTCCTGCATTTGGGTTAGTAGCAACAAGTAACATAGAAGGCAATAAAGGTCTTGGTGCCCCTCGAAAACCCCTTTTCATATTCCCAAAGATCTTTTTGGTCAGGCTCACAGCTAGATAAAGGTGTTTGTTTTCTGTTTGAATATTCAAAATCATTTGCAGAAAACGAGGATACATCAAAAACTTTGTCTTGCTTTTCAAATTTGCCACCATACCATCAAAAATGAGTTTTGAAAAATTATAAACTCTACCAGTGGATAGACAGACCAAAGCAGTAGCAATATTGCTACCAAATTGATCCCATCCACCACTTTTAGAGCTTATACAGTGTAAAAGATGGTGGACTAAGTATCTCCATTGGGGTGTGAAAAAACTTTTCCAAAAAGTGAAGGTTCCATCAGTAGGATACCCTATTTGCCCCATTCCCTCAAAAAGTTCATCATTTGGCAACATCGTAATTCCTGTGGCGTCTTCTAATTGAAGTGAATCCCTAATTGACGCCTCAGAGATTGTGTACCTTATGGTATCAATGGTTGCCTTTATTTCTAGAGTCCCATCAGCGTTAGTATTGGCGGTTGCAGTCTGCCAAAACTGTTTGATAAGGGAATCATAGATAGTTGGATTAGTAGTTAAGGCATACCTGAGGTTGGAACCTCAAAGAAAATCCACTATCTCAGCAAACCCTGCACTCTCGTCAGGCTTGCGCAAAAACCCCACTTGATTGTGTTTGTCACAATACTTTAATTGAGCCATTGGACAATCGTATCAATGTACTTGGGTTTTGATGCGATTGAAATTGTAGATGCTGGTAACAGAACTCTTGACTATTTTCGTTATAAAGGAAATTTTTACTTTGCAATAAAAGAAGATAGCAATAAAAAGAAAAGTATGAAAGAGAAATCAAACTTTATCTATATATAGCTTCTCTGTTGTACGACTATTGCGCCGTAAAAATCTCTAACGGTAACATTTAAACAGTGATAAGTCAGAAAAAGTCAAATTTCCCGCAAGCAGCATTAACAATAAACCTATCAGTATTAACAATTGCACTACCAGACTTAATTTTGGTCAACCAGAATTAATTAAGAGTCAACCTGAATTAATTCTCTTTCAACCAGAATTAAATATGTGTGAAAGATGTACAACAGTTAAAAACCTTGGCATTCCTCCCTTTCATCCATGCTATGCCTGCAAAATTAGTCTAAAACAAAGAAAAACATACTACAAGAAATTGTATAGACAGAATTAATGAAAACTAACTTAACTACCAGTATTAACTACCAGAACTAACTCTACTTTACTACCAGTATTAATAGGACATAACTACCAGTATTAAGACTACTTGGCTACCAGAATTAAAATAAACGTAACTAACAGTATTAAGACTTCTTAGCTACCAGAATTAAAATAAACTTAACTAACAGTATTAAGACTACTTAGGTACCAGAATTAAACAAACTATAAAATTAAGCCTCCCCTTAAAGATAGCTATTTGTTAATCATACCAATGCTAACCACCAAGTAATTAAATCGAGGTCCATCAAAAGGTTTGGTCAACAAGTCAATTATCTCCACACTAAGAGCATCTTCTCATAAACAAAATCTCTTATTAAGTGGTTACGAAACTCTCGTAATTTATGTGCTGTCTTGGAGTGATAACCAGTGTTCTTCACAATGCAGATTGTGCTTTCATTGTCAATGTGGATTTTGTATACATCGAAAGTGAAACTCATAGTCCCACAATTGATTTTGTAACCCATGAATAACTTATCTACAGCAATATTGCAGGCATCAACATCAGCTTCATTGTTTGAAGTGGCCACAATTGGTCTGTTTCTTACATTGCCCATGAGATAATTTCGGTTGTCCAAGAAATTGACAACTACCTGTTGTTGATTCTGTCAAGGTTTTCACCCTGTGACACCCATATCACTATCAAGAAAAGCTTCCAAGTCAAAGGGTGATTCCCTAGATACCATACCCAAGTTGGTTTTCTCCTTGAGATACTTGAAATTCCTTGACAGCATGAATAGGAATCTTGAGTTACCTGAAAACGTGTATCAAACACATACTGCAGTACATAATATCATCTAGAAGCAGTAAGTACATGAGGGAACCTATCATAGATCTGTACAAGTGTACATCTACATCAACAACTTCCTCATCCTTTGTCAAAGGCAACTTGGTCTCCATGGAGTGATTGCAGCTTCATTCACATTTTACAAGCAAAATTTCTGAGTATTTCAGCATACATACCTTGTCCTGATAGATAAAGATTCCTCCCTTGTCCTGCTTGACTTGTAGACCTAAGAAAAAAGTAGAGTTCACCCATGGAACTCATTTGAATACTGCACTTCATAAGGCTTCAAACCTCACATCAGGACCAGACTTTTGGTAGAACCAAAATGATATCATCCACATACACTGAACTAGCTTATGAAATCCTTTCTGTCTCTTTTAATGAATAAAGTCTTGTAATTATGCCCCTCTGTATCCCATGCTTCTCTAAGGAATGTTGATAAAAGTAGCAATACTACAAGCTCTAGGGCTTGGTGCAGTGCCATACAAAGCTTTGACACACCTTATAAACCTGTTGTAGGATTACAGGATCAACAAAACCAGGAGTTTGATAACAAATACCTCTTCATACTATAAGCCATATAAAAAGCACTTTAACATCCATTTGGTATACATGAAACCCCGATCAAGATGGCAAAAGACCAAAAACAACCTGATACTTCTAATCTTTGCCACAATAGCAAAAACCTCATCAAGGTCAAGTACCTTCTTTCCTGTGTGTATCTCTTGGTGCGCCACAAATCTTGCTTTATTTCCTCACAACCACCACACCTCTTCATCTCTTTTGTTTTGTAGACCCACTTGGTGCCAATCACCTGCATTCCCATGAGTAATCTACAAGAACCCATACTTGTTGTAGCTTAACTATAAACAGTTCCCCTTATTTCTTGCATGTCTTGAACCCAACGGTCATCTTGTAGAGCTTCAATCGAATTCCATAGTTCTTCTTGAGATAGAAAGCAAGCAAACAAACAATGATGTTGATCTTTGTGATTGTTTCTTTGCTGCTTGTGAATATGACTGAGAAGTGCATGAGCTCCTGATTTGTTCTGCACTTTGCTCCTTGTTTGCATAGCTGACTTAGGATCACCAAGTATTAGACGTTTTGGTGAATAACTAGTGAATCCTAATTTAGGAGTAAGACTGACTCAATTTCTGTAGGAAGAACTGTTTTGAAGTCAGTTATGACACCCCTCCTCATCATAAGATGCCTCACAAAGATCCCAGTCTCAGCTTGTGAAAGATATCGAGCTCTGGCATAAGTTAATCACATGATCAAGCCAACCAGACTTTACCTGTTTTGACTACCATATAAACTGAATGTCAAAGAGTACAGGTAGTTTTTGTTTTCCATCAGGACTTGTCCCTAAATTCATTAGGGCAATTTCTCCAACTCATCTTCTAAAAGCTTGAATCTTAGATTGTCTCTAAAGAGTCAGAAGAGTATATCCCTTCTTCTCTTTGGAGTTCTGTCAAGGTCTCCTCTTCTTACATTTGTGGAAATTACCTTGATAAATCATTTTCTTCAGGAACTTTACAGCTGAATGCACAACAATAAGCTCTACTTCCTCCATCTTTTTCCTCACGAAGCATCGATGTGGAGTACCTGCACTGTATGTTAACTTCTGAAGCACCTGCATGTGTTAGCTTGATTCACCAAAGATACAGGAATATAGTTCAATATAGAATCAGTAAGATAGTCAATATCACACATCCATCTATATCCTACACCTTTGACATTGGTTTAGCTCAAGAAAAATTAACATGCAATTTACTTCTACTCTTTGGATACTAAATTATAAACCCTAATAATGCTTTGCTAATTCGAGATTAACCAACAAAAAATCCCTCATACCAGATTTTCCATCAAACTTGCAACACATTAAGAGTATCTAAATGGTAACTTGACACCCTAAAGGTCTTACTGTAGCTAATGATTGGTTTGTGCCGATATAAACGCACATATGGGAAAGGGGTTTTTTTGTTGTAGGTTTTGGTCACTCTATAAACCATCCCCATTAAAAAATATAGCAAGCAGTACTAACTGCTTCTGCCCAAAAAGTGGTTGGTAAGAGAGAATCTGCTAGCATAGTTCTAGCACCTCAATTAGTGTTCTGTTCATTCTTATTCTACAGCAACTCCATTTTGTTGTGGAGTTCTAGATGCTATACTCTTGTTTTATTCCCTTGTTTCCATAAAATTCAAGCATATCTCTATTCTTAAATTCAGTGCCATTATCTGATCTAATGCGTTTAACCCAAGTGCACTAAGCTGGTTTTCAATCTGCCTAATAAAGGTCTGAAGAATGCCACTAGTTTCATCCTTAGAAGCCAAAAAGAATACCCAACTAAATCTTGTACAATCATCAGTGATTACAAGGCAATAACTTGCATGATTAATGCTTTTTACAGAAGTAGGACCAAAAAGATCCATATGCAAGGTGTAGTAGCCCGTGAACAAAACTTCTAACTTGGCCTTGCAAGAGGCCCTGTGTTGTTTGCCTTTATGGCAGGCAACACAAGTGTGGTCATTTTTGAAAACCTTGGAAGGTAGACCTCTGACAAGGTTTCCCTTCACAAGTTTGTTTAGGTTTTTAAAATTGATATGACCTAACCTCCTATGCCATAATTTAGATTCATCAGATGTGGCTTTTGCAATCAAACAGGCAAAACCTTTTGCAGGAGAAGGTGTCTTCATGTCAAAACTGTACATGTTGTGGTGTCTAGGGACCTTTAAAAGTATCTGATTTTTATCAGGCATTTTAAAATCAGAAGACACAACAAGACATTCAGTTTCAGTAAAAAGCACCTTGTGCTGCTTATCACAAATTTGTAATATTGAGAAAAGATTAAAGTGTCCTAATTCTTTTACAAAAGACACACTATCAAAATCTAAATTACCAACTCTTATTCTACCTTTACCAGATATGTAGCCTTTGCTACCTCCAAAGGTAACAGATCCCCATAGAAATTTTCAAACACTCTAGTTGATCCTTGTTACCTGTCATGTGCCCTGAGCATCCACTATCAAATATACCTCTATCTACCATGTTCTTCAGTGGATGTTCCTGCACATGAAAAAGAGAAATTAGTTTCTCTTAGGGACCCAGGCCTTTGCAGGCTTGGGTCTGCCTTGTGGACCATTAGCATTCACAGTTCTATTAAAAGTAGGTCCACTGTTATAATGGAAGTTTGGTCTAGTGTTCCTCTAAGTATAACTTGCTGAGGTCTTAACAGCAGATCCCCAATTTCCCATTACAGCATTAGAATTAGCCATTTGTGCTGTAGAGTTTGCAAAGGGTCTTCTTACAGATGAATATGTTTTTAAAAAAATACCTTCTATGATTCTTAAAATTCCATCTGTGGTCTTTGGGGACTGTGACCTGTTTTGAGGTCTTGTGATTACTGGCTGTTAGAGCTAAAACAGTATTAACTTTTATGACTAACCAGCATAACTTTAGACCTAACAGAATTAATATTTGTCCTAAAACCAAGTATTAATATTTAGGCCTAAACAAATTAAGTTTTGCCTACAAGCATTAAATTGTACTATCTAGGAACCAATTGATTAGCATGATTAATCCTGTTTGCATTAGTCCATACTGGTTTTGTCACCCTATTACCAGTATTAACAACCCTCTTAACCTCAGCTTCCCTAGCCATTTTCTTTTCATAATAGTCACAATCTTTAATCAAGTGATTTAGACTACCACAAACAAAACATTTTTTCTTTGTAAAAGAGTAACCTTCCCCTAGTTCTCTTTCCATCATATCATTCCAATTCTTCCTATTAACTTTATGTGTTTCTTTATCTTTGAGTGGTTGCCTAGGAGTTTTTATGTGTGAGACACAACTAGGTTCAACTTCTTTTGATTTGGAGCAGACACATCTTTTCTTTGTTACTTCCCATGCTTGACTAGACATCTCACTTGTTCACTTACTCTTCTGATTCAGTCTCAAAAAGATGCTTAGAGGTATTCACAATAATCCTTGTACCTGTCATTTGACTGACAGGTAGAATGCTCAGAATGGAATTGTCAGCTGACACAGACCAATATCAAGGTTTTTGCGGACCCTTTTTACCATAAACCTACAAAGAATTCATCCCCCATATATATTATACGGGGGGGGGGGGGGGGGGGGGGGGGGGGGGGGGGGGGTGGGGGGGGTTCCCACTTGGTGCCGTCTTGTGGTGTAGGAGTATAATCTCCACTTAAAGGAAGGTGGGGACACCTTTAAAAACATTTTGTCTTTTTTAAATCTACTGTAAGAAGTTTCCTATGAATCCTCTTTTGAACACTAAAGACATAAGAATCATTTCTCTTCCTCATACTTAGAACCTCATCATTAGATTGTATTCAAACCCTAAGCCAGTTCATCATTTGACTCATGCCAGAATTAATTAATGCTCCAAAGATTCTCATGAAGAATCTTTCCAGAATCTACTTATTTTTCTGCAATTGTTCCTTTTCTTGACAAGCTTTCATTCCTATTCCTCCTAAATCTTTTAAGCTTTTCATCTTTTTCATGTATGTCATTAGCTTGAAAATGCAAAGCTTTTCATTTAAGAGAAAGTGCTGTTTTTTGAGAATAAACAAGTTATCTTCTAGTTTCTTAACAAAACTTGACTATATGCAAGTATTTGTGCTACTTGAATCACACTAACTGATTCATTTGTTCTCACACAGTATTTTAATGCTTATTATATGAATAAAATGCAAGTTTAGAACACAAAGAAACCTCATCTGCTTGACTGATAGCCCTAAGTGCATGATTTGGTTTTCTCAGCTCAGTAAGTTCCCCCAATTGACAATCCCATCATCCATTGTCAGTAAACCCATCTGATTCTTCTCTTGCTTCCCAGCTTCTTGAATGTTGATAAAGAGAACTCTCTTCTTCTTTTCCATCATGTATCCCCCTTTGGCTGGGACATTCCCTTACAAAAAGTGACCATGTTGTGACAATTGAAGCACTCAGCTTCTTTTTTCCCAAAGCCAACAGGTGTTTTTTCCATCCACGCGAACTCTCCTCCTTTTTCTTATAGAACTTTCTTCATTCGAACAGCAAACATTGCTATTTGCCGAAAGATGATCCAATTCTTCAATATCTACATCATCAATCATTTCCAAATCCTCATGAAGTAAGTACAATCCCTGTTTGTTGGCAAAGAGGGAATAATGACTTTCAACAGCAAAACCAACAAGAACTTCTTTTTCAGGAGCATTGGTTGAAGAAGTAGAAGGAGTGCATGTACTGTATGCACCAGAAAAACCAGACTTAACCTTATTAGTGCTACTTTTGCTTTGAGAAACAAAAGCAACATTTTGAGCACTTGAAGATGTTTTTGAAACACCTTGAATTTCTTGCTCAAAAACTCTAAGGTTATTGTACAAATCATCAATAGATAAATTGTCAATCTCTGGATTAGTTCTCATTGTCATTGCCAGATTTGACCATGCTGAAGGCAAAGATCTAAGAAATTTATGATTTGCATCTTCTGTTGATACTTCAGCACCATGAGCTTCCAATTGAGAAAGTAACTGTTGAAACCTGTCATATCCCTTTTCTAGTCCTTCAGAATTGGATATTTTAAATGCTTCAAACTGTTGTTTGAAAACAGCCTTCTGCATTTTTGAATTTGCCAATAAACCATCAAATCTATGTTCCTTATGGGCTTCCCAGATCTCTTTTGCATCATCCATTCCATGAAATCTTCTCATATGTTCTTTTGGAATGGCCATCAGCAAAATATTCTTAGCCTTCCTCTCCTTTTCAACAGCTTGAATCTCTGCAGCAGTAACTGGTGAAAGTACTCCGAAACAAAAACCATCCTTTCCAATAGAAATTCTCTTCTTGGAGTTTACCATTCTAATTACCTTCCATACTTCATTGTTCAATGTTCCTCAAGGTAATGCTCCATCTCCATAGCCCATATATCATACTCCTCCTTCTTTCTTCAGAATTGGGGGTTTTGATATTTGAGATAGCAGTAGTTTGAGGAATCACTTGTTGTTGTTGTTTAGGTGCAGCACCAGTGTCAGATGCATCTTCATGGTTTGATTCATCACCATCACTGAGATGTTGTGAGAAATCATCATTGGCAGTTTGAGACATTTTGTATAGAACTGTAGGAGAGTGTTTGTTGTTTGTGGTTCTTTTGATTCTTCTTTCTCAGAGTCCCTCTAAAGGCTCTGATACCACTTGTAGGTCCTTGGTATTAGGATCTGACTAGCCTTGGTAAAGACTATATATAAGCTTGGATAAATCCAAATCAACTAATAGACTCTGACTATGAATTTATCAAGTGTTTAATGCGGAAAATCTTACACAAGAATAAAGAAGAAAACGATAATTCTAAAAATACAATTTTTTTATAAAAAACTCAACAACTATGTCTTCTAATTGAATATCGTCAAAAGTACGTACATAACAATGAGCTTAGGTTCCTCTTATACACCAAGGAAACCCTAATGGGCTTTACAACGTCAAAGGACAATACATATCCTTTCCTAAGATATCTCCTAAGATAATCTCTAAGATAACTATCACTAATCTGTTACATAACAACTTTAAACTATAACCAGTACTAACTATGACCAGTACTAACTCTAACCAGTACTAACTATGACCAGTACTAACTCTACTAGTACTAACTTAGTACTGCCAGACTTAACTTAGTACTGCTAGTATTAACTCAATACTAACAGACCTAACTATTACTACCAGACTTAACTGTTATACTACCAGTATTAAGTCTGTTACAATCTATTTTCCCAACAGGATCTATTTTGATACTTCGTAATGTCTATCATTATCTTAACATTACAATTAGAAACATTGTTAAGGTTTTCGACAAGGACACTGAATTTTAGTCTTATAAATGTTTATTTTTACATTAGTCCGTTTATGTTTTTTAATCAAGTTGTATTACAACAGTTATCATCACTTGTAATGCTTTTTTAATTCAATGTCTACCTATTGTTGGTATATCAAACTAATATGTTCCTTGCAATAAGTTGTTAAAGGAAAAAAAATATATACAATATTACTTCATGCAAATTGTTATTATTTCAACATACACTATATAAAAACTAAACTAATCATAACCAAAATTCCTAGTATTCTCACACCTACACTTATAGAACATTTGAAGCATTTGATATCTAATGTTCTCCCAAAACATTTGACTATCATAATCCATTATTGGCTCTTGATCATCACATAACTTAGAGATTAACCAACAAGTTATCACTCCACAGTCTTTGAAGTTAGGATGTTGAGGGACTGGGTAACCCAAAACATCATTGTATACAACATGAAAATTACGGGGTTGTCGTCTAGTTCCATTGAAACAACCACGGCTTTGCAAAATGCCATTAACCACGGGTGTCCAATCTCTAATTTGTTGTGTTAACATTAACCTTGTTCCCTCGCTATGCATAGAGTCAAACACATAAAATAGAGAGTTGAGTAAGTTTACTGCACCAGTGACCCAGTGATTTCCTCTAGCATTTATGGGCATATACACCTACAAAGAGAAAACCAAAAAATTAGGTCGAGCTAAATAACCAAAAAAAGGTATTAAAAGTTTTAACACAAATAAGTACCCAATCAACATCATTCTATGCTGGGTACAGACGCGTTGAACCATCCAATGTTCCAATTATGTGTTGATCCGTCGGTATCATAAACTGATTCATTTCCGGATGTACGCATACTGTCCTTGATTTAGACACTGTCCACCTCGTATTTTGTGGCTTCTCTCTAATTAGTAGCTCAATCCATGCATTCATGTGTTGATTCAAAATATACTAACAAAATAAATAGCTGTTTTTGGGAAAAAATAAAAATACTCCTTTATTAAACTTGTATTAATAAACTTACGTCCCCGGATAACCAACCCTCTTGGTTGGGTCATTCCAGGCTGTGACTGCCAGCCATACACAAATGAGGAACTAGTTTTTGCCAAAAGTAATCTAGAACTAAATAACTCATCATATGACAATCTAAATAAACATCATAGGGGTTTAATAGAAATTTCATGCAGTCAATATAATCTTCTCGCCTAACCTAAAAAACCAGGTTAAAAACCAATCTCAATACACATAATTGGTTGACTTTATTTAATTAATAAATAGAAGACTAACAATTACCTTACCAAGGTCAACGTTTTCATAAACAAAGTAATTACTAGTCTCAGGTTCTTCCATTATCATAACGTCAGCCTCTCCTACATTGTTATCAGCAAAAGCATTCCCAAGATTCAAAGGTGAAAAAAAAAAAAAAAAAGACTACATTGGCATTCTAGCCCCTTATCTTAATTTATCACCAAAACACGTTTCTTAGGTAAAACTGTAGTAGGATGCAAATCCATATATGGAGTCCGCCTATACATGCTGGGACAAACTTCCATCCTTTCTCGATTCAATATATTCTAAAAAACAACAAATAATAAACATTTATTACTTTATGATGGTTAGTACTATAGAAGCATAATCGTAAATAATTTTAAGAATTATCGGGTTGAATAAGCCAAATCATGAGGGATCGATGGGGATAGGGTTTGTGCCAAATGATGTACCCAAGGATGCGATTGCATATGGGTTTGCCATACGGAGCAGCCAAATCGATGGCATCTACGGATGGGCATGGTGAGAAAAAACCCATAACCCGTGGGTACCCGCATGTAAATGGGTGAGTAATCCTATCAATTTTCACCCGTAGATGGGTCGTGGGTGAAAAGTTATACCCATCGGTGGGTGACGGGTAATGTACACCCATCATGGGTGTACCCATCTAAAATACCCACGGGCGTACCCGCTTAAATAACCTTGCGTGTACCCGTAAGCTCATTTGTGTTGGAGTAAAATTTATGATACTATGTAGGATATCTTAACACACACGAGGTATGGATTCTATCTAGGGTTTAGACAGAGAAAGAGAGGAGGTTGGATGAACACTTAGTGAGAGAAAGTAAGAAAGGAATATTAGATTACTATATGAAACAAATGAACAACCAACACCCTTTCCATGGCATGGAAATGGTTTATATACCACATAAGTGGCCGGCTATATGCTTAGATCCATGGGCTTTTGCTTATCTAGCCTATCTTGTTTTGAAATATTACTTAACAAGCTATCTAACGATATTTATGAAAGTGACCGATACTTTCGTATTCCTAACAATCTCCCCTTAAGGGAGGTCACTTCATTTTACAAAAACTGAAACCTAGCATACTATGCTTTATCTTTAGTCTTGTGCTCGCATACTTGATTTCTGACTTTACTTTGAACATGAAGTAGTGAGAACCATTGACTTATAAGGCTTGACTTGTTCTGATATGCTTTGACATCGAATTGTAAAGTTGAGCTTCTATGAATCATCAACCATGCATAATCTATTCCTCAACATTTTGTGATCTTTTGGACTTTCTTGACCGACATAAACATAACTATAACACCGCCCAAATATGAGGTCGCAACGGAAAAATAATCCTCCGGGAGTGGTTACTTCATAGATCAGCCAACACAAGAAATGAGAATACCTCACAAAAGAGCCATTAAAAATACGATGACATTGGATTTATTGAAATTGTTTAATACAACAAAGCACAATGCTTAAATTTGTTCAACATTTGATAACAAAGATTTTAGATCATAACAAAAATCCCAAGATGTAATGACTCTAAATCTTTAATGCATGACCCTCAAAAGACTATCCCCATGTATCCGTAGCATACACACACCAAAAACACTCGCACAACAACAACAGCAAACACACCCCGTGCCTCATTGACCTGAGAAAACATGCTTTTAAAACTCAACATAAAGTTGGTGAATTCATAGGTTTATGTAAATATAATGTAGGACCGCAAGATTTCCAAGTGTATGATGAAAGCAACAGATTGCCAACATCACAAAGTTAATAACGTATCCCTAAGCACATGACACTGAACTCTACAAGAATAGAAATTAAAATATAAATTGTCAAGCATTGCCCTAGATGAGTCTAAAAAACCCACATCACCCAAATCCCGACATGGAGCATGCATCCGTGTTCATCCATGACACCATAATAGCCAACTCACACCGGACAGGGATGTCAATCCCAAATAGATCTATTTATAACATTCGCGCTCATACAAAGTAATTGAAAGTTCATGATAATGGGCACAATGGGTTATTGCTACTTAGGCAAACATGTAATCATGATAAAAATGTACACTCGTCCATTTATAAAACGATGCATTTTCTGCGTCAACCCCAAAAGTTGTAAATCTTGATATAGTAGAAACATGGGCTACATGAACTCACCTTAAGTAAGAAGTCCCTCTGGAATGATAGGTAATAGCCTAAGTATGCAAATAATCACACTGTCTAAATACCTAAGTAAATACGAGCATCTTATCTACAAGTTTTAGGCAAGCCGAGCTTCGTGTATAAACTACAATAACTTGCATAGTTTATTATATACTGTTATCACTTTTGTGTGAGAATACGTTTAATGTATTCGTTTTACTCATTTGACTCTTGGGGAGGATGTACGACAATACTTTTAAGTATACACGGTGTTTAAGTATTAATAATAAATACACCTATTTATTAGTCGCGTGACTTTAGTTTATAAAAGTATACCGTATTAATACCACGACTAGTCCTATAACCATAAGTTTTATTCCATCACTTAATTATATAAAATACCCTTGATGTTATCATAGTGCAAAACATGCCCTTAAAAACAATAACAGATTTGCCAGTTTTAAAACCTTAAAGTTTCTCTTTTTACACTTTTAGTCCCTAACTTGCAAAAGTTACATTTTAGGTCCAATTAAGATTTAAGAAGTGACAAAAGCCTTCATTAGCCTTGCATAAGCTATATAAACTGTTTGGCTTAATAATAAGCTCGGATGAGCTTATTCGAGTCTGTTAGGCCCGTGGCCCATTAACTCTAACC
Organism: Tanacetum coccineum; assembly: GCA_026074375.1. Classification (NCBI taxonomy): domain Eukaryota; kingdom Viridiplantae; phylum Streptophyta; class Magnoliopsida; order Asterales; family Asteraceae; genus Tanacetum; species Tanacetum coccineum. Next base: position 24,348 of record BQNB010041184.1, read on the forward strand.
CAAAAGTTCACATTTGGCCCATTAAGGGTTTCCAACTATTATAGTTTATGATTTTTGCCTCAAAGAAGTGTTGCAAACTTAAATAAGTTGTTTCACCTTATTGATTTATCCCATAAGCCAATAAGCCACGGTAATGGGGTTTTAGGCCCATTAAGGACCCGGTAAGGGTTTTGAGGGTGTGGGCTTATCCAACAAATGCCATAAGCTTTAGGGTATTCAATAACCCTTAGTTCTGCCTATTAAAAAACAAGCTGTTGGCCGCATAAGCACTTGTCATTGGGCTGTTAAGCCCGATAGGTAGGGCTCTTAAAATCCAATAGAGTGTAGAGTTAGGTTTCTTTGTAACTTTGATTTAGCAATGTTAAGTCTCCTTTTACTATGTTAAGTAACTTGAAAGAGCTACACTCGTCCCATATGAGTCTTACAATTATACTTAGCAAACTGATTAACAATATGCTAGCAGTACTAACACTGCTAGCAGTACTAACTCTGCTAGCAGTACTACCTCTGTAGCATAATAACTCTGCTAGCAGTACTAACTTCATAATCCTTGCATATTAACCTATCTTATATCGTACCCCAAACAACCCATCAGTGATTAACAAATTCGTTAGAGTTTTTTTGAGCTCGTGTTGTCCCAAGACGCGACTAGTTCTGCAAACTTATTTCGACATATCCCAAACAACCCTAGTTCGCATATACTACAGTGTACACAACCTTTATTGAGCAAGATGAGTTGTTAAGTATTATGATACGTGACATAAAAGTGTTTCCGTTTCTAACGATTATCAAACTCTCGCTACAATTTAACGTGTGCAGAGTCTTGTGTTAAACATTCATACTTATATACAAGGATCGTTGTTACTGACCTTAATTGGCTTTTGGGTTCACCACACAAGTCTATATATTGTTGTAAATATATTAAAGACTTGGACATGGGTTGTGTCATGCTAGGCATGACCCATGTTTAGCTTGTTAACACATAATAACTGTGCCTTATGACACATGAAGCAAACATGAAACTTAAGTATGAACACAAGCTAAGACACTTACAAGGGTCCTAGCTTCTTGAAGGGTAGTGTCGTGTGGTGTAGTAATAAACCCGAATGGTATAGCCCAAGTCCTAGCTTAAACCCGAATCCTCCTTATTTTCAAACCCTTAAACGTATAATTCTAGCTTATAGATCACTAGGCTATACCTTAGACCCTTTGTTTGTGAGTTGTGGTGTCGTGTTTGTGCAAGTTGTATTTTGGCTGTGGTATGACCCAAAAGCAAGGACAAAGATAATTTTTGCTAGAGTGTTGTTAAATGTGTGAGTGTGTAAACACTCTTAGTTGTGAGTCTTCCTATTTATAAAGAAAATATCTTTATACCACTTCCTAAAACCATGTCTCCTTTGCTAGAGAGAAGTAGTAAGTTTAAGGAACAGTGCTAGGTGGTTTTTAGGGAAGTTTAAGCTTGTGCAAGTCCAATATTAATGAAATTTTGATGTACAAGATATGCAAGATTTGCTATATGGTATTGTGAGTGAACATTGCTAAAGGGTAGTGAAACACAAAACGAAATCTTTGTATAAAGATTTTCCTAAGTACAATTGCCTAAAAAAATCTCTAGTGGTGTACATAGTGATTTAGCCAAGGTTTATGTGTATTACCCAATGGTTCCTTTGAGCCGTGTTAAATTAAAAAGAAAACAAGCAAAGTGTGCTATGTTTAAGTTTCCATAACCTTAACAACTAGAATATTCATCCTTAAACTAACAATGGTATGCTAAGGGATAATGGAACGATGTTGTAAGAGGTATGTAAGTGATTTTGCTCCTTCCCACCCATTGGACCCCTAGATTTGAGTTAGGTATACATAATATACCATGTTTAGATATATGATCTTCAAATTACTTAAGTAAGGTTAATAAACTAAAAGTATATAATGTTTGCCTTATGTTTGTGTTATGTTTTTAATCATAACCGGGCCTTTATAGCTTAATGACACGAAAAATTGATAATTGTGTTTTTAGGGAAAAAATTGGTATTGGTTTGAGTCTAGATAATCTAGTATTTCCCGGGATAATGTCTAAAAATGTATTTTAATGTGCGAAACATAAGCTTTTTTACGTAACCAATAAAAATAAAATATGAAAGGTTATAAATGTATATTCTTAATAATCATATAACACTTGCTTGATGTAAACTTTAACTTGTTTGGTGTCCGTTTACCGTGGATGATGATTTTTAGTTTACACGCGATTTAACTATAAAGATATAATTAAAAAGCGGAAAGCGTAAAACCCAAAAATAAAAAAAAAACAATCCCCCCCCATACTACGGCCATGCCCTAGCCCAGTGAGAATGTATACTACACCACCCGAAATACACGCCCTATCCTCCGTCACAGAAGTGCCACCCAATCAGCCTGGAACGGGTTTCGTGAAGAGATGCAAGAACCTACAAATGACATTGTCTAAGACGCGTATCCAATGAGAACCCACATTACCCAACATCCTAAGACGAAACCATCAACCTGCACAAATAGTGATAAGCAATGCAACCAACCCGATAGACTTCTCGATCCATGATCACAAAGTTTCTTCCACAACGGAGCATAACTCGTCATCCACATAGAGACCTTCCAACGAGAACGATCATGGTTCGTCAGAAAAACATTAACTTCAGATGGATAACATGACACGTTATTGTTAACACATGCTCACACTCATGATGAAGCTCAAGCTTTATAAGCAAACGGATCCAATCAATTCCAGCACCTTGAAAGTTCTAACAAATCCTATGGTTTAACAACCCCCCGTTTGCCCAAAAAGTACACCCCATTCCACGGAGAAACATAAGCCATAACTCAATCCCCAACTTGGAACTACTACCATCCAGCTTACGCTTTAAGTCGCCGCAACCTTATGTCGTTTCAACGAGCGGCTTAGCATGACTCTGCATATACAGATGACTTTCTCAGTTGTCTCCTGGACCATTTCTAGACTCGGTGAGTTAAACTTGTCCACCTCGGCCCAATAAAACAGTGAGTCGCCACTTCTGTCCGTAAAAGTGCCATCGAATGGTGCAGCCTTGAAGCTATCTGATAACTTTTTTGTACGAAAATTCAACTAGTGGCAAATGTCTAACCTAACCATTTCCAAAGTCGATCACACAAGCACGTAGAATATCCTCGAGAGTTTAGATAGTTCTCTCTCTTTGTCCGTCGGTTTGTGGATCTCATATCCAAGTTAGTATCCAAAGCCTTCTGAAGTGACCTCTAGAAATTTGATGCGAACCTAGGGTCGTGATCACAAATGATTAAGACAGGTATTCCAAGCCTCGTGACTACCCCTTCAGGTACAATTCCATCCCTCTACATCCCCTACTCACTCCCCCCTCTCCCCTCTCTGGCCCTCATCCCTGTATCCCAACGCCTATCACTCTCTCCTATCCTCCCCCATCAGATACCTTTGTTCTCCTTCCCCTCCCTCCCTTTTCACACTTCACACTCAAATGAGTTCGCTAATTTCTCCATGGAATCATTTTATCTTATTGGTGTAAAGATTGTAGACTTAGTAAGTCGGTCAACAATCACCCTAATTGAATTGTCATATCCTTCGCGAATGACTTAGGAAGCTTGTGACAAAATCCATAGTGATATTATCGCCACTTCATTGGGGTATCATCGTGTTGTACTAACAAACCCGATGGCCCTTTGGATGTTCACTTTGACTTAGCACACGTCAAAACATTTGCCTAACATAGTGGCGATGTCGGCCTTCATATAGTGCCACCAATATAGCTTTCATGACCTGAGAACATCTTGTCATAACCCGAATGGAATGGAGTATTTTGATTTGTAGGACTCGTGCATGATCACAGTCCTCAAGTCACCATAACATGGCAACCAACTCCTGCCGTTTAAGTATAAGGTTCCGTCAGTGCGGGGTTCCAACTTTTCCTTTGGTATATCCTTCCTGATCATACCACCTACATCTTCGTTCTTAATTCTCTGGTTCTGTGCTTCTATCTGAGCATATCAATATCTGTTTGGGAAGATCCAACCAATAGTCATTAACTAATAGCTCAACTCTTAATGATTATATATTCGCGTCTTTTCCTAGCTCAAAGCAACAAGCAACAACGTATATGTTTCCCCCGGGAGATAACGAATCTCAACAATCGAAATCACTGGGCCAACTCTACCAACGATGTTGCCGTCCTCATATTCAACTCCTGTTTGGTCAAGCGTATTGTGTAGTAGACACTTATGATCTGTGAACTACCGTACACTTGGTTCCATACAAGTATGCTCTAAATCTTTAGAAGCAAATACCTACTGCACCCAGTCCAAATCATGGTAGTATAAATTTCTCATGAATCTTCACAGACGTGATGCATAGAAATCACCTTCTCTGTTTTGCAAACAATACCACACCCAATCCTTTATGTTAACGCATCACAATAAACAATAAAGTTCCAACTCCCTTGAGGGAGAGCTAAAGAATGGGTTCGCTACTACAACATTATGCTTCAATGTCTGAAAAGCTACGTTCTTGCTTGTCACCACCCCATTCAAAGGCGACATTCCTTCTGATGAGTTGGTCATAGGCTTAGCGATTTTTGAAAATCCTTCAATGAATCTTCGGTAGTAACCAACAAGACCTAAAAATTGACAAATCTCTATTGGAGTCTTAGGATATGCCTAATCTTTTATGGATCCGATCTTTGGCGGGATCCACATGAATGCCTTGACTATCAATTACGTAGCCGAGAAATTGTACCTTAGGAATCTAAAATTCACATTTAAAGAATTTAGCGTACAACTCCTCCTTCTTAAGCAATTCCAGAATTGCCTTATGATGCTGTTCATGTTCTGTTCTTGTTTCTTGAATAAATGTAGTAAATCGTCCGATAAAGAAATTACAAACTTAATCCAAGTAAGGTTTGCACACAACGTTTCATTAGGTGTCCATGAATACTGCATGGCATTTGTCAAAACAAATGGCATCACGTTGGAACTCGTAATGACCATCGACCGATCCTAAATGATGCCGTCATCAATATCCTCTTCTCGACCTCTAACTGATGATAACCCGAACGCAAGTCTATCTCCGAATAAACACTGGATCATTGTATTGAATCAAACAATCAACAATCCTTGGTGAGAGAATAAGGATTCTTCAACGTCAACTTTATCAATTCACCGGTAGTCAATGCACATCGCTGAATGATATCTTCCTCTTTTGTACAAACAAGACGAGCTTCCCCAAGGTGAGAATCTGGGTCTTATAAAGCCCTTGTCGGATAGTTCTTGCAGTTGTTCCGACAACTCTTTCATTTCGGAAGGAGTTAATCGATAGGGTGCTCGTGCTACAGGTGCAACACTGGGCATCAAATCGATTTTGAATTCCACTTGTCGAATCGGTGGAAGACCCGGCAAATCTTCAGGAAATACTTCAGGAAAATCTCGAACGATTGGTACGTCCTCAAGTCGCTTCTCCCCCGACTTGTCTCCAGTCTCCTTTGTAGTAACATGTGCCAAAAAGACATTATGTCTTTTCAACAAATATTTATAAGTTTTGGTGCACGAAATGATGTTCAAATGAGTCTCGTTTCCCTGATTACTTCCGTCACCATAAACCATTAAGGTTTTATTTCCCTAGGGAATACGAACAATCTTCTCAGCACAATCAATGACAGCATGGTACTTTTCCAACCAATCCATATCAATTATGACGTCGAAACTACCAAGTTCTACGGGCATTAAGTTAATGTTGAAGGGATGGTTGAAGAATTTAATGTAACCACCCCAATGATAGTGTTTATTCCAATTATTTTCCCGTCGGCTAGTTCAACATCATAATAATGGTCTAATGTAGTTGTGTGAATATCAATTAGGGAACTAAATGTAGTAGATACAAACTCCTATCCGCACCATTTACAAATAGGATAAAGCATAGCGTTCCTTTAGAAAGGAACGAACACACTAACGTACATGAGTCCGTTGTTGTTCCCGCATTGCCCACTACGTATACTTTCGCTGGGGCATTGCCATTCCCACCTTGATTACCACGGTTTTTATTCTTCAACTTCGGGCAGTCTCTCTTGAAGTGCCCCTGAACACCACACTCATAACAAGTGCCAGCATTCTGAGTTGTTTTGGAGTTCCCACGATTGTTATTAATTACATTGAGACAGAACTCCTACATTCACGAGCCAGATGGCAGATCTTTTTGCACTATTACTTCCTAGGAGCACAGGGGCCCTTTGTGGTGATAGTTGCATTTTGTACACAAGGGCAATGATCCCGTGTACTCCCTCTTTTCACCAGGCCCAACAGTGTAAGCCCTCCTAGTGTTTCGTCTCTTGTTTTGTTGTTGGTGCCCCTGATTGTTTCCAACATTAAACTCCAACTTCCTCTTCTGCTCAGCTTGCCTTTCAGTAATAGTGAGGACTTTTTGATCCATCTAATCATTGGCAACTCAATGCTTCTCGATCCATCTTCTTGGTCTTTGAAGATGACATTAATTTTCCCCCGAATCATATCAATTGAATCCACAACATATTTCCCAACTTCACGCTTCGTCATTGGAACATCCTTCCACACATCAGTGCAAGCTCTTGAAAACGCAGAGTGTAACTTGCGACACCGAAGATCAGTACCTTAACATTAGGTTCCAGATCATAATTTCTAACTTCTTGATTTCAACCCTTGGGCAGTATTTGACTGTCATCATCTACTTAGTGCCTTCCAGTCCATACATAAGTGCGACCAAGAAAAATCCTAGTGACATCTTCATGTGGAAGTTCCACCATGTTAGAGCATTTCAAGGAAAGTGCATGTAGCAAACTTAACTTGGTTCTCCACAGCACAGTTGCTGATATAGAACACTGATTCCATCTTCTCGAACCATTATGATAGCACAACCACTCCTTCAGTACCCTTAAAAGTAAGGGGCTTGCAATTCAGAAAATCCTTGTACGTACACTCACGGGGAGTGCGTACAGTTCCTCTAATTCCAGTTTTAGAATTATGGCTTCTGTCGCCATGACCATTAGTGCTATTTCGAAGAGTGTCATGGTTAGCAAGTTCCGCAGACACTCTTGCTTCGATTAGTTGCTCAACGGCAGCAACTGTCATAGGGGGATGGCAGCCCAGCAGCAGCAGCCCTAAAGCAGCAGCAGCAGCACTTGCATAGCAAAGGAGGAATCTCCTTGAGGCATAATGGTTCAATCATAACAAATAAACACTGAGTTTTCAAACATCACAACATAGATGGGTACAAACATATATATAACAATAAAAAAATTCAAACATCACACAGTGATTATATAACATGACTAGGAATCACAACACATAACAGAATTGAGAATCGACATAACATAATCAACACATATATATATAAAACAAGATCACATCACACAGGATTATATACATGACTGGGGATCATAAAAAAAAAAAACCCCAAAATACACCCCAAAAATTAACAGAATTGAGATCGACATGATCAAAATACAACACATCATATAAAACTGAAAAAACATAACATGAATTGTCAGATACAAGACATGAAAAATACACAAGTCCTACTAGCGTGCTAGGAGTGGGCATAAAACCCAAAATATTTAGCCGACTAACATAATGATAGCTATGAATACGACATGAGAAGTGTAAACCTAGGCATAACTACCAGCGCCCTCGCGATCATCTACATGAGTCTGTTCTCTAGCCTGAAATGCCTGAATCTGTCATAATGCCGCTGACAACTGTCCCTGTAGTGATGAAACATGTGTAATCAATGTCATCAACAAGTGACATCCCTGTGAGGCGATACGGTAATCCTGCATCTGGGTACGAGTCTTATATGCTTGTAGTTTATAGTGAACTACCGAACTCAACCCAACGGAATGTGCCCAAGCCTCTCGGGAAACGAGGGCCTCCCGATCTAACAGTTTGCAGTCTCATAGTGAAACTGTCTATCCTCGACCAATCCATCAACTCTCTGAAATAATTGAGTATGTCTATCCTGAGTATCCTCTATCACAGCATAAACATCTTGTGTGTCCTGCTCCTGAACCACAGCAAGCTCGGTCACTCTAGCATTGACCCCCTCGAGGGTCGTCGGTGCTACCTCCTCAACAGCCTCTGTCGGGTCTACCTAAACATCTCTAATCCCATAGCCAACCTCCTCGGCTCTCTGACGTCTGGTTTTGGCAGCAAGAGTGCCGATAAACCCATATTATATCCTATGACCTCCAGTAGGTCTAGGAGCAGTAGTCGAACTCTCCCCTACCTTATATCTCGATGTGAGAGCAGTCAAACATAACCTCTTACGAGGTGGTAACTCGGCCTCGGGAATGTCCTCCCTATGGTCGACTGGTGGTGGTATGAACAATGAGGATGGTAGTGGTGGTAGTGGTAATGATGGTAATGGTAATGATGTGGGTACAGGTGGTGGTAAATGTAGTGATGATGGTGGAGATGGTAGTGGTGGTGAGGGAATCTGAGGTAGTGGAGGTGACCAAGGTGATAGTAGAGATGATGGTGGTGATGGTGGTGCAGGTGCGGCAGCATACTCAACAATGCGTACCTCCATAGATGGTGACATAGGTGGCTCAAGTCTGACAGTCTTCCGTGCCTTACGGAGACGTGTCTGAGCGAAGGGGACCTTAGTCTGAGGTGATCTGGGTGTAGGTGCAGACTCATCAGTCTCAAATGCCTTTGTATCCCCAACTGAGGGAACATGGTTGACAACGGGTATAGCAAAAGAGTCGGCCAAAGCTAGGTGCTCCTCCTCCTCGTCATCATCCTCGTCATCAAAGAGGTCCTCATCCTCATCATCGGTATCATCATCATCATCATCGGAGGGCTCATCATCATCATCCCCTGCATCAGCGGGATAATCAGTCTGAGCCTCCTTGGGGTCCTCCTCCGGATCCTCCTCCAGATCGGAGTCTACCACATAGCCCGGCGACAAGGCGGTAGGTGAGGCATCAGCAGGTAGAGGCTGGTCCTCTAAGGGTGCCTCAGCATTGGCTGGCACTAAGTACTCGGGGTACTCAGGCTCAGGTACGTATGGTACCTCAACAGGTGATGGTGGGTGCTCAAGACCGGGCACGTAATCGGGAGACAGTAGGTGCTCAGGTCCTGGCACATAGTCTAAAGATGGCGGGGCTACCGGTTGCATAGGGAGTCCATCATATCCGTATACGATGACTCATGGAGAACCTCCATCGGACAGCTCCTCATCAGCTCCCCAGAAGACTCTCACTGGCTCGAAATCAGTGTAGACAGATGTGTAGGTGACAATGGATGAAGAAGACATGACAAGATCTGTAACACTACATGGCTTATTTTATGATAGTACAAACAGTTTGAAAAGGGAGGGGACATAGATCCAAAACTTTAGCAAAAAAAGTACAAGTACAAGTTGTCTTTTTGTTAGGCGATTTATACCACCGAAAGTGATAGGCGATTTATACACTTTGCAAATCCAGGCGATTTATACCTTCTAAGCTAGGCGATTTATACTGCTGTCAATGTTAGGCTATTTATACCAAAACTGTTAGGCGATTTATGTAACACCCCCAAATAAGGTCGCAGCGGAATAATGTATCCGGGAGCGTTACTTCATAGATCAATAGGACAAGATATGAGAACGACCTCTAAAAGAGTCGTTTAAAATACGATACATTAGATTTTTTAAAATTGTTTAATACAAAGCACAACGGCTTAAATTGTTCAACATTTGATAACAAAGATTTTAGATCATAACAATTATCCCAAGATGTAATGACTCCAAATCTTTTATTCATGACTCCCCAAAAGAGTATCCCCAATGTATCCTTAGCACCTCGTGCTTCATTGACGTTAGAAAACATGCTTTAAAACGTCAACATAAAGTTGGTGAATTTATAGGTTTATGTAAATATAATGTCGGACCGCAAGATTTCTAAGTGTATGATAATGCAACAGATGCAAACATCACAAATGTAATTACGTTTCCCTAAGTTCATGACTCCGAAGCTCGACATGTATGAATTGCAATATAAATTGCCTACATTGCCCGTGATGATGTTCTAACCCGCAACATCCGAAACCGACATGGTATACGTCCGTTGTCCGGTAAACCGGCACAGTGAGCGCTACTCACCCGAACGGGGATGTCAACCCCAAATAGATTTATTTATAACATTCGCGCTCACACAAAGTAATTGACAGTTCATGATAATGGGCTCAGAGGGTTATCGCTACTTAGGCAAACACGTAATCATGTTAAAATGTACACTTGCGTCCAATTTGTAAAACAATGCATGTTTCTCACCCCAAAAGTTGTAAATCATTGATATAGTAAAACATGAGGCTATGAACTCACCTTAGTGAATAAACTAGAGTATACGAATCAAGTGAATGGAAACGTCACAGATAAGACCGAATGCAACCTAAGTAATTATAGGTCGTGTAAGTACCATGTACTTTGAATAACCAATCCCACATATAATTCTATATAGTTACATCACCACCTAAAAGTGTTTGTTTAATTTATCAAATTAAACAATTTAATTTGTACTTGTAAAACAAATGTCCTTGTATTTGCAATTGTAAAAATGATATACTTGTCTAACAATTTGTCATTTGCCAAAAACACTTGATGTATTATTTATATAATTTCATTATATAAATAATTTATTTGTTTGAGAAAATAATATTTATAAGGTTAGATACATTTATAAATATTACTTTTAGTAAAAACGTCATATCTTTCTCGTTTTAATCCCGTTTTTAACGTTCTTTATATGTATGGATTCGTACTTGAAAAGTCTAATCAAATTTTAGATTTATTATATGGTTACGTACTGTTATGAACAGTAACAGTAAGTGAAAATTTATAAAAATACCTTTTATAACTTTAATTATTAAAATCGTATTTTAATTGTATCTCATTCTTTTTTGCTCGGTTTTTAGTGATTCTTATGTCCACGTCTTCGTAATTAAAAGATCTATTTATGAAAATTAATTCCCAACAATTCACTGTCGTGAACAGTGACATATTTTTATAAATTTACTTTTATAAAAATACTTTTTAACTTAAACTTGTAAATAATGTACCTTCTTTGTTATCAATCCACTCTTAATGTACTTTATAGTTTTAAAATCCTCATAAGTTGTATTTTATTAGAAATACAAGTTCACATTTTATCAGATTTGAAATTCTTATAGTTTTTATAAAAATACTTTTATAAAGTTACTTTTACATATTTAATTACTTACAACATGTAAAATCCATAACTAGTTCCTTATCCATTGTTCCTTCAAGTTTTTTATATTTTTGGAATCACAAAAATATGTACTTTTTAAGAAAAATATAAAGTATTATGTTCAGGTTCGAATTTTTATAGTTTTTAAAAAAATACTTTTATAAAAACACTTTTTACTCATAATCTTGTAAACACCATATCTCCTTTGTTATGATTTGGATTTTCAAGTTCTTTATATGCTTACGATCCTCATGAGAAGTACTATTTTTATAAAATATAAAATAATTATTTTATGGTTCGAATGAACAGTAACAATTAAGAGTTTAATTAACTTGTTTTATACACTTTTAAACTTAATAAAGTTACCACAAGTCTTCTAATTTATAAATTAACATCCATGGTATATAAATTAAGTCCTCTACATTGTGTCCATCACAATAAGTCCATATTATCCAAGAAAATTATCCAACATATTTATTTACTTATCTAAACTTTATAATTAAATAAATAATCATAACCTGGCAGATAATTATATAAACTATCCATTGCTTGTAAATCCTTGTTTTAAACATATTAACATATTTAAAACATCATCTTAACCATAAAGAAAATAAATTCGTGTATGTATGTACATGATTTCATTTTATAAACTTCAATAAGTAAACCTAGGTGATGATTTAACTATACACAATTATATAAAACATGAAATAAATATATTGAAAAGATTAGGGTCTTAGATAAACCTTAGATGAGTGTATGATGAATGTAGAACAAGATCAAACCCAACAAACAAAACCCTAATTCAAATTTTGCAACTAGAAAACCCTAATTTAATAGAAACCCTAATTTGATCTTATTTCTTGCTTAACCCCTTTAATTACCAAACCAAGCTTCCAAGACACCTTGTATATGATTAACAATAACCCTTGAATACTTGTCCTAGCTTAGAAATCAAAAATGTGAATTATTTGAGTGTGTGTTTTGTAACCGTAGGTTATGGTGGAGTTGGGAGAGAGTTTTTGTGAAAATTAGCTAGTGAATTATGAGTGTGTATGAGTTACTTACCTAGTCCTTCCTATATATAGTAAAGGTTAAACTTAACAACCTTAAACTAACCTTAGTTATGGAGTATGGTTAATGGTACAATCTTGTAAGAAAATGTAAGTGTTCTCATCCTATTTATGCACAATGGACGAATGGGAGTGGTGGGGAGGTACTAGTGATGTGCCAATCTTTAGAAATATGTGTTATGTAAGGTACTTTGGTCCTTGGTTGGGTTAGTTTAAGGAAAAGTGGTGTTTAAGTTTGGGTTGAGTTCTCATCCATTTGTATCCGGCCCCATATGTTTAATAAGTGAGAAATTAGTTAATTTTTATATATTGGGTATAATAGTGGGTATTTGTTTAAGTATAGATAGGTATAGGTATTTTCGGGTATGCCTAAATGTATTCTATAGCGAAACGTAAACGTTTTACGTAACCGATAAAAATAAAATATGAAAAGTTAATAATTATTCTCATTATAATTATATAACACTTGCTTGACGTAAATTTTAACTTGTTTGGTGTCCGTTTACGATGAATGTTGATTTTTAGTTTACGCGATTTAACTATAGGATAATAATTAAAAGCGAACGCGTAAAACTCTAAAAATAAATAATGATAATAATTGAGTCAGGAAATGACCTGAAAATGAGAAATGTTACAATTTATACCAAAATTGGTAGGCGATTTATACCAACACAGTTGGGCGATTTATACCGAATTAACCTTGGGCGATTTATATCAATTTCCTTCTAGGCGATTTATACCATTTTTGGTAATTTCACCGAATTTCATTTTCGGTTCTCTCAAGAAACCAAATTCAGTTGACTCAATTTTGGTAAAATTAGAAAATTTATTTATTTTGACTTATTTTCACGGTTTCTTCTTGATTGGTAAAATTTTGCGAAAGTCTCACTTCTTTTCTCGGTTTAATCATTGAATTGTAAAATCCTGTGAATTAGAATTTCATTCTCATAATCACTAATCACTAAAACGATCCTTCTATATCATTTCACATCACTCTTGCAATGTCGACTCAACAAGATATTTATGTTGTTGGTTCCGAAACCGTTCACCCATGCTCAACAAAGACAATTATGTTCCATGGTCTTCTCGTCTTCTTCGTTATGCAAAGAGTAAGCCTAATGGGAAATTGCTTATGAACTCAATCAAGAATGGTCCCTACGTAAGATGAATTATCTATGAACCTGGTGATCCTGATATATAAGTAATATATACTTTCTGACACATTCAACCGAGCTATATCAAATATTGGAGCGTTTAGGTTATCTCATTATTTATTATTCTTTTAAAGTTGATATAACCGATCCTCCACACTGTTTGCATATAGGCACACACTAAAAAAACGTTGTGCTTATTTTTTCTTTTTCATTTATTGAAAGCGGTTGATGATTGCTTAGGTTTCATCATGGTTGCCGCCATCCAAACCGACTATAAATACACCGCCTCTTACTTACCCCAAATCTATAACAACTCTAACTTGAGTCAAATGGAAAAGGCCGCCTATGAGCGTCTTGAAAAACGACTCTTTCACGTAGGAAGAGTCGTTGATCCCTTATGCACCAACAACACCAACATCATTCCAACTTTTGGAGCAATCAACTTCGATTGACTCCTGAATATCAACGAGCCAATATATCCTCTTTTTATCGTTGAATTCTATTATACCGTTTGTATCATAACAAATGATGACTCCTCCTTGTCTATTCACTTTGATATAGAAAGCCTCAACTTTGTTCTTCCTCTTGTCGTGTTTACCGAAATCCTCGGTCTTCCGTGTAATGGACATTGCATTCACATAGATGAATGGACGCTTCAAGCTCTTAATATGGAGCGTGATGAAGACTCCATTTATCTAATTCCAAATGTCTCACCCGACATTGTCCTAGCTACCATCTCTACACGTAGAGTCATTCACACTTGTGTCAACCAAAAGGAGGAAACCATCTACAAAGACCTATACCAAGTCGAACTAAATGAACTCCTTCCCCACTTTAAAAAGTGGGAATCATTCTTAGGGAAAACATCTTGTATCTTAACAGGTTTGAGTAGAAAAATAAAATTGAAGCTGTTGGTACATCTTTATTTGCTTAACAATAATCAAACCGTTCAAATCTTGCCTTCTACATAGCAAAAGATGCCCTAGATTTTACCTTGTTTATTAAGAAATTATAATAAATAAGACTAACTATGAAGGTTCTTATCAACATGATGATGAAGTTGAGCTATCTAGTAAATCACACCTACTCAATCTCAACGCTTCATATGTTAGAGATGGTCATATGGTTTGTGCTGGTGTGGACTAATACAATGTATTTTTGTGCTAAAGACCTGCGGCGTTGTCAATTAAAAATACATCGTTGATCAATGGATGATGAAGCGCATTATAAGGAGATTGCATAATTATTTATGAGTTTTTTTTATGAAATGGTGAGTTATATTAATAACCAAATAATAAGCATCATACATCAAATGAATTCACAAGACAAGTTGGACATACCCAACTGTCTAACAACTACATGTAACTGATACATTTATTAGAACTAATACAAAAGCATGCTAGCTCAATTCACCATTCTTCTAAACATTTCTCCCAATCTGTCAAGAGCAAAGTTTAGGACTCCATGGGGAAACACTCATCCTTGACTACATTTTCTCATATGCAAACACCCTACATGTAATCATTTGTATCCCTTACAAACCAATCATAGAGGCTCTTACATTTAGGCTTCATCTAGAATGAGGTAAAACTCATGTTTCATTGAGTTTCAGCTACAAGGAGCTACATCTCCAGTAAACTGGAATCACTCACTAGTAAAGAGTTGCGCAAGGATACATATTACCTTGACTACATGTCTTTTTCCTCCATCCAATCATATCCCAATTGCAGTTCCCCCTCATAATGGAACATAAAAAGACAGGATTGGGCATCATCAGGTTGGTATTCCACCAAGACAGGCAACCTTCCTTATGATTATAGGTGTAGCCTTTAACTGCAATAACATACAATCACAGTTGCATTGATGTTACCTTCATCCACTGCAATGTAATAGGGAACTTGCAAAAAGATTCCTAGAATCAAGGTACAAGGCCCTCTCCAAAAGATCATTATTCCATTAAACTGCCATGCCAGATTTCTTTTCCTTTGTATCACAACATTATCACAATCCATCAAAGATCATTAGACTAAGAGGAACATCTATCTCTTATCCAACCATTCCTTCCTCACTTCTAATATTCATTGATACTTGCCATAATTTGTAGACCTCTTTAATCTTCTTAGTTTCTTTGACTTTCAAACCTGTAAGCTTCATTCTGATGTTATTAGTAATTATAGTCACAAGTTCCTTCCTTTCTCTCTTCATATACATAAACAGTCTCTTATTCCTTTTTTCCCAAATATGATAAACACAAGCAGCCACAACTAGTCTTCTAACCACACTCATTATTGATTTATTGCTTGACAAATTAACCATTTCTTAATAATCTCCTTCTAGCTATCTTTTATCTCATTTTGCTTTATCCTTTCTTTCATTATTTGCCAGATCTCTCTTAAAAATGAGATTCAAAAAATAGTGTTTTCAACTAAAACAGGTGCAATAAGCAACATAGTGGGACAACTACTAGTCTTCCCAGAAACCATTTTCACAATCTATCATGAATGGCATTCTTCCCAGAATAGCTAGCCATAGTATAAAGGAGTGTTTGGGTGTGTAGTGAGAAAACCAAACAACCTTATGTCATGGAACATTGTTATGATTTAGTATCCGGTCCTTTCATGTTCTATTAACAGAATATTTCACTTGTTTATCATCATTTGTCACCCAAACAACACTGTATTTTCTTTCATTAATCAAAATTGGCACATGAATGATTTGAGTCACATTGCAGTTACTGTTCCATTCCCTTGGCCATATTTGGGATCAACTCAGTCATAATGCCACCTTCCCACTATTTATCATGAAAAAAAAGATGTCTTTCCCATCACCAATTTTTCATATTATATGTTTTCTCATTTTATCTCTTAACAACATAATTTGTTTCTAACCACTGCTAGAATTCACATCACATTTTTGATGCGACGGATTGCAACACCGAAGTTTTACAATCCTCCTAGGCAGAGTACCTAATCGTTGTAGTATAGTATATGTCACGACTTGGGGAATGGATCGTTCCCTAGGATAATAGGAGGGTAGGTTCGAATTGTATGTTAACTACGATCTCAGGGTTGATGAGAATAGTATTTTTGTGTTTTATAATATTTTTTTGAATAAAAGGCAAAAGTTTTAAAAAAAAATCCAATTAATTTTTGAGAGAGGTGGTTTTTAACTAAACTAAAATACTCCTAATTATGCAAGAAAAGTAAATTGGTGGTTGACTCGTAGAGGTAAACAAACGTGCCCATTTAATCATGCACTACTCATCCTTTTAACTTATTGCCTTGTCACCCGCGTTAGTATAATGTGTAAGTATTCTCCTTTTTCAATTGCGAGTTTGTTAGAAACGCGTCTACGTGACCACCTAAGTAAGGGCTCTTGGAACATATCTCGCTCACCCAATAATAAATCACGCGCGTTTCACTTAATCTAATTATGTTTCACTAGACGTCTATGCTAATGTAATATCTTATAGCTAGTTTTCTAATGCCTAATGTGCACACCACTTACAATAAGCAATAAATCAAAGTTCACAACTAGGTTTCATGCAATCATAAGCAAACACAATCAAATTTAGCCTAACATGTTAACAAGAAGAAAAGAAGATCAATTAATCAAACAATACATAGACATATTTGAATGATTAAAGATTAAATCACTTAACTTCAAATCAACATGTGAGTACAAAAGGCATAAAAAGCCCTAAAATTCGTCAATAATAGATGCACTAAAACCTTCCAAGTTTCCACACATGAATTATGAAAATAAAGGGTTTGTATATATAGGAATTATCTTGTGACATCGTCACTAGGGTTTTGTGACAATGTCACCCTGTTGATTTTGACTTTTCCACCATCTTGATCTTGACGCCGTCAGGACTTCTTGTGACGTCGTCACCTTATGCTTGTGACACTGTCATGAGGATTTTGTGACGCCGTCTCTTAACCTGAAACATCATAAAACATAACAAAAAATCATTCTTATGGGAACTTCTAGTGACCACGTCACGAAGGTGGTCACGAGTCTGAAAATTTGTATTTTTGCCTTGTTTCTTCTCGAATTTAGCCTAAGTCACGTGTATGGCATCCAAGTTCTTCCCAAATGCTAATTACAGAAAAAAGAAAGGATTTAGTGCAATAATAGAGAATATTTGCATGAATTTGGGTGTTAAATGACCCTTAAAAAGTGTATAAAATAACACCTCATCAATTTCACCTTCCAAATACTAATCCCCTTTAACCTTATCACATTGATCCACTTTACCCACAAGGACTCCTTATAACTTACAACATTATGTGGGTGTTTAGACATAAGAACTTCATTCTATTCTTGCAGATTCTTAATACCTAATCCACCTTGTTTAGGCTTACATATTTGTTTCCATACTACTTTGTCCTTTCCTCTAAACAAATCACCATTACACCACATGTATAGTTTTAGCAGCCTGTCAATAACTTTTATCATGGATTTAGGCAATATGAAGACTGAGGACCAATACATATGCATAGATGCTAATATAGATGCAATTAAATAGGAAGGACAACCAGGCATAAGAGAGTAGTATGTTCTTTAAATTTTTGACTTTTGCTTTGACTTTATCTATCAAACATTTGTAGTCATTAACACACAATTGCTTAGTAATTAGAGGCACACCTAGGTATGTAACTAGAAGATTCCCAACTTTGAAAGGTAGAATATCCATTAACCATTTCTTAATAATCTCCTTCTAGCTATCTTTTATCTCATTTTGCTTTATCCTTTCTTTCATTATTTGCCAGATCTCTCTTGAAAATGTGCATTCAAAAAATAGTGTTCAACTGAATTAGGGCAATGAGCACATAGTGGACAACTTACTAGTCTCCCGGGATACCATTTAACAATTCTATCTTGAATTGCTAGTCTTCCCAGAATAGCCAGCCATAGTATAAAGGAGTGTTTGGGTGTGTAGTGAGAAAACCAAACAACCTTATGTCATGGAACATTGCTATGATTTAGTATCCGGTCCTTTCATGTTCTATTAACAGAATATTTCACTTGTTTATCATCATTTGTCACCCAAACAACACTGTATTTTCTTTCATTAATCAAAATTGGCACATGAATGATTTGAGTCACATTGCAGTTACTGTTCCATTCCCTTGGCCATTTCCAAACACCATTGTCAATCATATCATTAAGATTTGATTGTCTCCCATATTTTCTACACATCTTGTCATAATGTGATAATGCCACCTTCCCACCATTTATCATGAAAAAAAAGATGTCTTTCCCATTACCAATTTTTCATATGATATGTTTTCTCAATTTATCTCTTAACAACATAATTTGTTTCCAACCACTACTAGAATTCACATCACATTTTTGATGCGACGGATTGCAACACCGAAGTTTTACAATCCTCCTAGGCAGAGTACCTAATCGTTGTAGTGTAGTATATGCAAGACTTGGGGGTTGATCGTTCTCTAGGGGAATAGTGAGGTAGGTTCGAATTTTATGTTACTAAGATCTAAGGGTTGAGAGAAGAGTATTTTTTTGTTTTTATATTTTTTTGAAAGCAAGTAAAATTAATATTTTGAGAGAGGTGGTTTTTAACTAAACTAAACTACTCCTAATTATGCAAGAAAAGTAAATTGGTGGTTGACTCGTATAGGTAAACAAACGTGCCCACTTAATCATGCACTACTCATCCTTTTAACTTATTGCCTTGTCACCCGCGTTAGTATAATGTGTAAGTATTCTCCTTTTTCAATTGCGAGTTGGTTAGAAACGCGTCTACGTGACCACCTAAGTAAGGGCTCTTGGAACATATCTCGCTCACCCAATAATAAATCACGCGCGTTTCACTTAATCTAATCATGTTTCACTAGACGTCTATGCTAATGTAATATCTTATAACTAGTTTTCTAATGCCTAATGTGCACACCACTTACAATAAGCAATAAATCAAAGTTCACAACTATGTTTCATGCAATCATAAGCAAACACAATCAAATTTAGCCTAACATGTTAACAAGAAAAAAAGAAAAGCAATTAATCAAACAATACATAGACATATTTGAATGATTAAAGATTAAATCACTTAACTTCAAATCAACATGTGAGTACAAAAGGCATAAAAAGCCCTAAAATTCGCAATAATAGATGCACTAAAACCTTCCAAGTTTCCACACATGAATTATGAAAATAAAGGGTTTGAATATATAGGAATTATCTTGTGACATCGTCACTAGGGTCTTGTGACATCGTCACTAGGGTTTTGTGACAATGTCACCCTGTTGATTTTGACTTAGGGTTTTCCACCATCTTGATCTTGACGCCGTCAGGACTTCTTGTGACGTCGTCACCTTATGCTTGTGACACTGTCATGAGGATTTTGTGTCGTCTCCACAACCTGAACCATCATAAAACATAACAAAAAATCATCTTTATGGGCACTTCTAGTGACCACGTCACGAAGGTGGTCACGAGTCTGAAAATTTGTATTTTTGCCTTGTTTCTTCTCGAATTTAGCCCAAGTCACGTGTATGGCATCCAAGTTCTTCTCAAATGCTAATTACAGAAAAAAAGAAAGGATTTAGTGCAATAATAGAGAATATTTGCATGAATTTGGGTGTTAAATGACCCTTAAAAAGTGTAGAAAATAACACCTCATCAATTTCACCTTCCAAATACTAATCCCCTTTAACCTTATCACATTGATCCACTTTACCCACAAGGACTCCTTATAACTTACAACATTGCGTGGGTGTTTAGACATAAGAACTTCATTTCATTCTTGCAGATTCTTAATACCCAATCCACCTTGTTTAGGCTTACATATTTGTTTTCATACTACTTTGGCCTTTCCTCTTGATAGATCACCATTACACCACATGTATACTTTTAGCAGCCTGTCAATATCTTTTATCACAAATTTAGGCAATATGAAGACTGAGGCCCAATACATATGCATAGATGCTAATATAGATGCAATTAATGGAAGTCTACCAGCATAAGAGAGTAGTATGTTCTTTAAAATTTTGACTTTTGCTTTGACCTTATCTATTAAACATTTACAGTCATTAACACACAATTGCTTAGTAATTAGAGGCACACCTAGGTATGTAACTGGAAGATTCCCAACTTTGAAAGGTAGAATATCCAAGATCTGTTGTTTGACTCTATCTAATACATTCTCAAAAAATACAGTACTTTTCCCCATGTTTGGGAGATCCTGAAACATTGCTGAAGATATCCATAGCCATCTTGATAACTTTAATGGACTCCACATCACCATGACTAATGACTAGAAGATCATTAGCAAAACACAAATGTGAGATCTTGAGTTGTTTACATCCCTAATGGTATTTAAAATGCCATATTTCTTCAATTTGCCTTTGCAAACTATGTGAACATTTCCATGACCATAGTGAACACGTAGGGAGACATTGGATCCCCTTGTCTAAGCCATCTACCTGCTTTAAAGTAGTCAAACCTCTCACCATTAACACAAATAGAAAAGGCAGCAGTTCTCACACATATCATAATCCATTTAATTTTTGAGGGAAACCAAACATGGATAGACTGCAGTTGACTGTATCATATGCTTTCTGAATGTCTATCTTCATTGCCACCCTTTTAGCTCCATTCTTCCATTCATATCCTCTAAGCAGTTCTTGAGTGGTAAGGATGTTGTCGGTTATTTGCCTTCCTGGAATAAAGGCACTTAGGTTTGGATTTTTAATTTTGCACAGGCTAGTCTTTATCCTATTAGTAATGATCTTACTAATAATCTTGTATAAAAATTGCAACATGCTATAGGTCTAAAGTCAGAGACTTTCAGAGGAGTACTTATCTTTGGGACCAGTGTAATGAGGGTTGCATTAACTTCACCAAGCATCTTCCCTTTGTTGAAAAATTCAATTACTGCATCACATACATCCTTTCCAATAGTGCTCCATGCTTCTTTATAGAACTTTGCAGTGTATTCATCTGGCGAGGGATTATTGTCACATATATCAAACAAGGCTTGTTTAATTTCCATTTCCTTTATAGGCATGATCATCATATTTGCATCTTCTATAGGCATTTGCATCTTCTATAAATATGATCATCATAATTACAGAAAAAAAGAAAGGATTTAGTGCAATAATATAGAATATTTGCATGAATTTAGGTGTTAAATGACCCTTAAAAGTGTATAAAATAACACCTCATCAATTTCACCTTCCAAACACTAATCCCCTTTAACCTTATCACATTGATCCACTTTACCCACAAGGACTCCTTATAACTTACAACATTGCATGGGTGTTTAGACATAAGAACTTCATTTCATTCTTGCATATTCTTAATACCCAATCCACCTTGTTTAGGCTTACATATTTGTTTTCATACTACTTTGGCCTTTCCTCTTGATAGATCACCATTACACCACATGTATACTTTTAGCAGCCTGTCAATATCTTTTATCACAAATTTAGGCAATATGAAGACTGAGGCCTAATACATATGCATAGATGCTAATATAGATGCAATTAATGGAAGTCTACCAGCATAAGAGAGTAGTATGTTCTTTAAAATTTTGACTTTTGCTTTGACCTTATCTATCAAACATTTGCAGTCATTAACACACAATTGCTTAGTAATTAGAGGCACACCTAGGTATGTAACTGGAAGATTCCCAACTTTGAAAGGTAGAATATCCAAGATCTGTTGTTTGACTCTATCTAATACATTCTCAAAAAATACAGTACTTTTCCCCATGTTTGGGAGATCCTGAAACATTGCTGAAGATATCCATAGCCATCTTGATAACTTTAATGGACTCCACATCACCATGACTAATGACTAGAAGATCATCAGCAAAACACAAATATGAGATCTTGAGTTGTTTACATCCCTAATGGTATTTAAAATGCCATATTTCTTCAATTTGCCTTTGTAAACTATGTGAACATTTCCATGACCATAGTGAACACGTAGGGAGACATTGGATCCCCTTGTCTAAGCCATCTACCTGCTTTAAAGTAGCCAAACCTCTCACCATTAACACAAATAGAAAAGGCAGCAGTTCTCACACATATCATAATCCATTTAATTTTTGAGGGAAACCAAACATGGATAGACTGC
>BQNB010041185.1:0-39144 GCA_026074375.1 Tanacetum coccineum
TCACTTTCTCTCTCTACAATTCTTCCTAGTTTCTTCCTTATTTTCTTGTTAAGGTTAATGAAGTGAAGTGATTAAAGGGTTACCGACAATTTATAAATTCATCATAACTGACACTAAAAGAATCCCTTATTAATTGAAGGGGGGCATATATAGGTTCCAATATCGGCTTGTATCTAATCAGACCACATTTTCTCCTAAATTTTCTAACATATTTAAATCATTTGAGATCTTAAATCTCAAAGGGTTTGAAATTTTTGATCAGGGGAGAGAATGTGATTTAAATAGAAAATCTGATAAAAAAATGTGATCTTTTGGACTCAATTGTAGGCTCTCTTATATGTGCTAAACCTTTTCGAATATCGATGCACATATTGAGGGGGAGCGAATGGTGTATGGTGGCAATTGTGGAAATACCAAAGACCGACCCTGTAATTACTTCATCAGAGTTATAAGGATTGTAAGGTTAGGTACTCGATCCCACGATCCTGCCAGAGCTGGAGGGATCTAGCAAGGGACAATCCACTAGTTAGTGTAAAAGTCCTTAGGTATGATTACAAAAGGAGTAATGTGAGAATAAGGGAATAGTGCAGACTGAGATGGAGCTAGTACTGTAACATACCCAACAAGGTACCAGTAATGAAGTCTTAGTAAGCACTGAAGGGCTTGAAGAATGAAAAAGAAATGTTAAGATAAAGGGTGAAAAGAAAGCAGCCCTCCTTTAACATTAGGCAGAAACCGGGTCAATACATATGCTGTCAGAATCACTTGGTTGATGATTGACATTGAAGACAAGTATCATGGACCCAGTGATACGCTGCACAACCCTCCCTAGCCACTCAGAATCTCTCAAAAGATTTCTGTTTCAATTGTCACAGAGACTTAACACGTAATCTACTGACTATCTCACTCCGAGATAGTTGGTATTGAAAAGGTGGCAGTCTGCTCCAGCCTCCGCTCACTTAAACCAAAAATGCACTATTGAGTCTAGAGCCATGAGATCATCCAAAAATCTCGTTAGGACACTAATACAAATTGTGCTTGTTTTTCACACACTGTGACAACAAGTAAAGATCTTAAGAGTCCTACGCATTATCCTCGTGGTATTGCCAGAACATCCGAGTGATACGTAAGTACTCACTATGAAGATGGAAATCCTTCTAGAGCCAACATCAAACAAGCTCTTGGTAGGTGACATGTGAGATCCATTATGGATTAAACTTGTGACAAATGGAAAGCAACGATGGTGCGATTCTTTATGAATCAAACTTGTTCCAGGCAGTGAATTGACGAATAGTTTTTGAAAAACCTTTCGATGTGCCCAACAACTGATTTTCTAGCACATTGACTGTGTATATCTTTCAAAACAAATGTGTTTCTGATGAAATTTGATTTTGTGATATAAAACACTCTCGATGTGTCACAAAAATACTTTCTCAAGTGACACGTCGATTGTTTTTCAAATCATTTTCCTCTTTAATCGGTAAGATAGTAACTAACCGATTCACTCTTATCGTGTTGTCTGCTTTGAGACATTCCGATAAAGAGAACAGGCAAGTATGGTGATTCTGATGGCTGTACATCTGATGATCCGATACTTATACCAGAAATCCTGTCAAGGAGATTCATCTTAAGATGAATCTACCTGATCACAGGTCGGTCCTCACGGATCCAGAGGTTACTGCAACCAGACTCGGGCGAATGACAAAGCCATGTTCGCCCACAAGCTTTATTGTTAACTATTTTATTTCAGGGTCAAGTAAAGATGGAGATGGAGATACCTCATTCCAGTGGAGTCAATTCACAACCCCATGCTCACACTTAATGTTTCTAATTAATGACATCATGACAACTGAAAGACATACAACACAGCTTCCGCAACTCTAAGAAGTAACATCATGATCAAGAAAAGTGTCAGCATGCGGGTCCGAAGGTCACAACATCACATGAAGGCAATACTCTAATACAAGGATGATTAAGAGATTTACTACAGATGATGATTTCAAAGAAAGCTCAAAGATCACTCAATTCCAAGGAACAAAGCTCAAAGATTACTACTTGATGTACAAAGACAAATGTTGAAGAATCAAAAGACTACAAGCCAGAATCAAAGATTAATTCAAATATAATGCTAGGATTCAATTTGTATTTTCTGGGGTGACCTCCCTTAGGGGGAGATTGTTAGGATTATGAAAATCCATGTAAAAGACTCGGTCACCCCGTGTTATATCTAGCATAGGTTAGCTCGTAGTCTTAGTATTAATCGTTTAGTTACCGTACGACTTATGGTGTTGGGCCGGGTCTTTACCCACTTGTTAGCCCACTCCATGGCCCACTTAGGGGCACCAAAACACTTGTATAAATACCCCTTTCCAGCCATGGGAAGGGGTTGGTTGTTCAATTTATCATACACACACTAAAAGGTGTTTCTCTCACTAGAACTAGTCATTTTCTCTCTCTACAAATTTGGCAAACCCATCATTCCTAAGCTTGTATTGTGATATCCAATATACTACACCACATGTCAACTCTAGCTTTACGAATAGCAGAAAAAAGAGAATTAGAAGTTGTTCCTGCACAGATAGTTGGAAACTCACGAAGATACTCTTCATGTGTTGCTTCTTCAGGCGTTAACTGCTTTTCCTTTTTCTTACCTTTCTTATTTGACTTCATGCCACTTTCTTCATTAGAATGCTTTTCCTTTTTCTTACCTTTCTTATTAGACTTCAGGCCACTTTCTAATAAAGAATCTTCTTCCTTTATCTTTTTCAATTTTCTAAGCATTCGCCTCAGCTTATCTTCATCAACTGAATCTGAATCAGAATCCGAACCACCCTTTTTTTTCTCTTAACCTTAGCCTTAATCTTCCTTTTTTTGGCGTTCGATCACTAACTTCATCAGACAAAGAATCAGAATCAACTTCAGGTTTCTGTAACATTTCGTATTTTCAGGTCATTTTATGACGTCATTAATTTCGTCATTATTTCATTATTTTTTTAGTCTCGTGCGCGTTTATTTTTAATTCTTATTTCATAGTTAAATCGCGTAAGCTAAAAATCAACATTTAACGTAAACGGACACCAAACAAATTAAAGTTTTCATCAAGAAAGTGTTATATTATTTTACGAAAGTAATAATTAACTTTTTATACTTTGTGAGTTCATAGTCTCGCATTTCAATCTTTTTAATATTTTATAAACCCGCGAGGGGAATACATGCTCGTTTACAAACTTGTATATTTTACTACAGTACAATTACCTTTCAATACTTTGTGAGTTCATAGCCCCCTTTTTACTACGATTGTTTTACAAAATCTACGGGGTGAATTACATTGCTTGTTTTACTATTGGACACAAGTGTTTTTCAAAGTGTATGCTATCCAGATTACTGCCTGATTATTAATGCCTAAGTTACCTTATTGCCGTGAAGTCCCTACTTATCATGAACCGTTAATTGCTATTATAGTAAGCGCGAGTGTTGTGGATAGATCTATCAAGACTAAAAATCCCCACCTTTACTTGGGTCACTAGTTTGATCAGGTGCATTTAACATTGAGAGGTGTTAGGGTGTTGGCAAGCATCCTATTTTCTGATTAGGGCACAAATCTAGTTAAGGCTTCGGTGTCATGAGCTTAGTGCAATAATATATACTTAGACTTGATGAATGTGTTTCTCTTGTCTACATTACTTGTTTTGGACTTCGGAATATGTACTTAGTCCACCATTACTTCGATTGTGTGGTTCGCACTTTTTAAATACTTCTTGTTTCTGAACACTACTTGGATTTCGGATGGATTTCGGAAATAACACTTTTAAATGTTGTAACGCTACTTTTCTTCTGAAATATTTCTTAAATTATTTCAATATTGCTTTTTACTTAAACCTATGAATTCACCAACATTATTGTTGACGTTTTAGCATGTATTTTCAGGTTACTATTTTGCTAGTGGAGCATTGGGAGCATTCGAGTCGCGCGGATATATATTTTTGAAGGCTTAATAACTTGTATACAATTCGACAAACGTTTTAAACAAAATGTTTCTATTGCATTATAAATGGGATCCTTTGTAAACTCTGATTTTAATATATCAAATGTGAAAAATATTCTAAACGTCTCTTTTGAGGTCGTTTTCTGTGACTTGTGTTTTGTGCCATGAAGTAGCACCCCAATGTTACCATTCCGCTGCGACCAGATTTCGGGGGTGTTACAGTTTCTTCTTACTATAATCTTCTTCATCAATTGAATCTGAATCAAAATCCGAACCACCCTTCCTTTTTCTCTTCACCTCAGCCTTAAACTTCCTTTTTTTGGATTTCGATCACTAACTTCATCAGACGAAGAATCATAATCAACTTCGGGTTTCTTTTTACTATGATCTTCCTTGGATAAAATCCTTTTACGCTTAACATCTTCACACACAGAAGCTTTCGCCTTAACTTCAGGCTTAGACCTTAAAACAGGGACTTCTGAATGTACCTTATGCTTGTCCTTAGGAATATCTGCCTTATCCTTCTTCTTCGGAAGCTCAGATAAAGCATTACCCTTTGGCTTGTATTTAGAAACAACATTTAATGCCTTGTCCTTTTGAAACAAAGCCTGTAGTTGATCAAATTCAGTACTATAGTTAATCACATGAGGTTAGCTTATATAAATAAATGATCCATAATAGAATCATATGAGATTAACTAAAATCAAATGAGACTACATAAAAATCACATGTGATTCTGCTTTGATTATTTCAATATTGCTTTTTACTTAAACCTATGAATTCACCAACATTATTGTTGACGTTTTAGCATGTATTTTCAGGTTACTATTTTGCTAGTGGAGCATTGGGAGCATTCGAGTCGCGCGGATATATATATTTTTGAAGGCTTAATAACTTGAGTACTATTTGACAAACGTTTTGACAATGTTTTCTAATACATTATAAATGAAACCTGTTGCAACTCTGATCTTTTATTAAATAGAATATGACTTTATTTAAAACGTCCATTTTAAGGTCGTTTTCCGTGACTTGTGTTTTGTGCCCTGAAGTAGCACCCCAATGTTACCATTCCGCTGCGTTGTCCTGATTTTTGGGGGTGTTACAGATGGTATCAGAGCTGAAGTCATAGAGAACTAGGTCGTTTTCAAAACCTAGACTATGACCATGTTTTTCAAAATATAGAGTCTCTCCTTGTTTTATCCGATATCCGCACGCGCTTGCTCCCAGGTAACTTATAAGCTCTCTTTTGCCTCTTTACTACTATTACATGGGTAACGAGTATTTAATACTTGCTTATGATTTCGTTCTCTTACGTCTATCATATGACGTCTTACTATTTACCTTATATCGGTCTGTTATATAAATATTGATCATTCTGATTTTCGTGTACTTCCTGATTTCTCATTTTACTCCCTTGAGCGTCAATGCTGGTATTATATATGGATACTTATACATACGGACTAATTTCTTCTCGATCTCATACGATTAACTCCAACCATTTACGCGACTTTACTTCATTCCCTTTTGATGATATCGAAAATTCGGTATATTTTGTAAATTCTACTAGTTACTTTACCATTCGACTCCGAGTTGGAACACTCTTCTTATGATCGCACATGTTGTTTCGTAATCCATCGTTTTGAAGCCTTCCAGTTGATGGGAGTACGACAATTAACTTGTCACCTCATACGTGTCACCTTGGAGCGCCTACCTTTAGAACACGACTCTTTACGTTCATTTTCTTTGACTACTTCTGCATTTGTTCGGATATTCTTGATACTTGTTGTGACCTATCACTTTACAAACAATCTCGATGTCAACCCATAAACCATTTTGCTACCATTTTGTTGTCACCCTATGAGCTACTTCACGTTCACTTCATTGACTATTCCATTTCGTTGTAAAACTATTTGATACCATTTCATACACCACACTATTTTGACGAAAATGAGCATTGCATCGTTGGCCCTCAAATATACATAGCCTAGTCGCCTATGTATATTTGGTGCATAGACTGACTACCTATGCATTAAGGAAAAACCATGTCATGCTAAGAATAGTCACCTTAAAACCTACACCTCTTCATCAACACAAATCCGGAAGAAATTTCCGCATCTCTTCTCTGAACCCGTACCTTCTTCAGGTGTCGCAACCTGAGCCTTGAGGACAAGGCTCTTCTAACCGGAGGAGACTGTAACATTTCGTATTTTCAGGTCATTTTATGACGTCATTAATTTCGTCATTATTTCATTATTTTTTTAGTCTCATGCGCGTTTATTTTTAATTCTTATTTCATAGTTAAATCGCGTAAGCTAAAAATCAACATTTAACGTAAGCGAACACCAAACAAATTAAAGTTTTCATCAAGAAAGTGTTATATTATCTTACGAAAGTAATAATTAACTTTTTATACTTTGTGAGTTCATAGTCTCGCATTTCAATCTTTTTAATGTTTTATAAACCCGCGAGGGGAATACATGCTCGTTTACAAACTTGTATATTTTACTACAGTACAATTACCTTTCAATACTTTGTGAGTTCATAGCCCCCTTTTTACTACGATTGTTTTACAAAATCTACGGGGTGAATTACATTGCTTGTTTTACTATTGGACACAAGTGTTTTTCAAAGTGTATGCTATCCAGATTACTGCCTGATTATTAATGCCTAAGTTACCTTATTGCCGTGAAGTCCCTACTTATCATGAACCGTTAATTGCTATTGTAGTAAGCGCGAGTGTTGTGGATAGATCTATCGGGACTGACAATCCCCACCTTTACTTGGGTCACTAGTTTGATCAGGTGCATTTAACATTGAGAGGTGTTAGGGTGTTGGCAAGCATCCTATTTTCTGATTGGGGCACAAATCTAGTTAAGGCTTCGGTGTCATGAGCTTAGTGCAATAATATATACTTAGACTTGATGAATGTGTTTCTCTTGTCTACATTACTTGTTTTGGACTTCGGAATATGTACTTAGTCCACCATTACTTCGATCTTGTGGTTCGCACTTTTTAAATACTTCTTGATTTACTGAATCACTACTTGGATTTCGGATGGATTTCGGAAATAACACTTTTAAATGTTGTAACGCTACTTTTCTTCTGAAATATTTCTTAAATTATTTCAATATTGCTTTTTACTTAAACCTATGAATTCACCAACATTATTGTTGACGTTTTAGCATGTATTTTCAGGTTACTATTTTGCTAGTGGAGCATTGGGAGCATTCGAGTCGCGCGGATATATATTTTTGAAGGCTTAATAACTTGTATACAATTCGACAAACGTTTTAAACAAAATGTTTCTATTGCATTATAAATGGGATCCTTTGTAAACTCTGATTTTAATATATCAAATGTGAAAAATATTCTAAACGTCTCTTTTGAGGTCGTTTTCTGTGACTTGTGTTTTGTGCCATGAAGTTTGGCTTTCGATCACTAACTTCATCAGACGAAGAATCAGAATCAACTTCAGGTTTCTTCTTACTATAATCTTCTTCATCAATTGAATCTGAATCAAAATCCGAACCACCCTTCCTTTTTCTCTTCACCTCAGCCTTAAACTTCCTTTTTTTGGCTTTCGATCACTAACTTCATCATACGAAGAATCATAATCAACTTCGGGTTTCTTTTTACTATGATCTTCCTTGTATAAAATCCTTTTATGCTTAACATCTTCACACACAGAATATTTTGCCTTAACTTCAGGCTTAGACCTTAAAACAGGGACTTCTGAATGTACCTTATGCTTGTCCTTAGGAATATCTGCCTTATCCTTCTTCTTCGGAAGCTCAGATGAAGCATTACCCTTTGGCTTGTCTTTAGAAACAACATTCAATGCCTTGTCCTTTTGAAACAAAGCCTGTAGTTGATCAAATTCAGTACTATAGTTAATCACATGAGGTTAGCTTATATAAATAAATGATCCATAATAGAATCATATGAGATTAACTAAAATCAAATGAGACTACATAAAAATCACATGTGATTCTGCTTTGAATCTCATGTGATTCTGCTTTGAATCTCATGTGATTCAGTTTGAATCTCATGTGATTCTGTTTTGAATCTCATGTAATTCAGTTTGAATCTCATGTGATTCATTTTAAATGAAGTGTAAAATCTCTTAGAATAACAAATTAAACGAACCTCTTTCTAGGAATTTTCTTTCTCTTGTCCTTACTCACAACAACAGATGAAGCATTACCCTTTGGTTTGTCTCCAATACCTTGTCCTTATGAAGCTCTGCCGGAACATTACTTTTACCAACAGACGGCGCCTTATTATTTGTCTTATACTTTGGAAGCATAGTGGTCCTTAACAACATCTGGCGCATAATTCTTACCATCCTCAGCCGACTTATTCTTCGCAACAGCCAACACACTCTCCTTGACCACCTTAGCCGGATCATCTTGGACATTAATCTTGTCCTTAGCCACATCAACCTTGTCTGCAACTACATTTATCGCCTTATCTGCAACTACATTAATTGCCTTATCTGCAACTACATTAGACGGTTTAACGACATCAGCCTTATGCTTATTACTCTCAATAACATCAGCCGCTTTATCAGTCTCCTTTGGGTTATCCAACGCCCTAGAATTCTTAACAGTCTTACGCTTAAACTTTAAACAATCCTTCACAACAGCCGGCTTTTCCTTCACAACATCCGGCTTTCCCTTCACAACAGCCAGCTTTCCCTTAACAACATTTGGCTTTTCCTTCACAACAGCCGGCTTTTCCTTCACAACATCCGGCTTTTCCTTCACAGCATCCAAATTTTCCTTCACAACATTAGGCTTACCAATTGACTTTTCAATAACAACAGGCGCCGTATCACTCTCTTTTACAACTTGACCAGTGACCGAATTATATTGAGATACCGGCTTTGGGCTAAGAACTATATCACCAGGTTGATTTAACACCCTTTCACTCATCGGAACCCACCTACTCTTGGGAGAATCACTTTTACCGGTAACCTTAGATTTACGACCAATACGTCTCTTAACACCTAACATGAAACAAAAAAAATATAAAAAACCATTAGTAAACAAAAAAAACACGACCACTACTTATTATCCAAATTAGCAATAATTGAAAAAAATCCAAAATAAGCAAACTAAGAACTTAAAAACCTAAAAAACTGAATAAGCACAAAATAAGAAACAAACACTGATAATAAACATAAAAAAGTGAATAAGCACAAAATAAGCAAAACAAACTGATTAAAAACAAAAATAAATGAAGATACAAACAAATGTATACCAGAAGACGATTGAGGCTTATTTAAGAATAAACAACAATCTAAAAACCTAAAAAACTAAACAAGTATAAAAAATAAGCAAAATACCCTAAATAAGAAAATAAGTAACAATAACCTAAAAACCTAATTAAGAAATATCTATTGTCCAACTACTAACACACAAAATAAGCATACACAAAATAAGCAACAAAAGAATGTATACCAGAATCAAGGTTTTGAGGCTTATTTTGACCGGAATCCGGCAACGAAGACGATTTGGTCGACTTAGCTCCCTTAAATGCTTTTATCTCGTCTCTAATGTCCATTGATTGTCATAACTTTTGATTAAAATCAGTTAGGGTTTGATTTGAAATTAGTTAGGGTTTGATTTGGGGGTGGGTGGTAGCGGTTAGTGTGTGTGTGTATGTTTTGGGGGTGTGTAAGAAATGAAATGAATCACCGGAGTGTGTTTTGGGGGTGGGTGGTTAGGGGTGAGTAAAATTACAAAAATGTCCCTAAGTGAATAATAAGTGATGAATGTAGACCGTTGAAATTGATTTAGATCAAGGGCTCAGATTGAGCGTTTTGTTCTTTTGTTAGGAACTGTTCCTTATGGAACTTTTCTCATCCATTCAAATATTTTGCATCAAGTATTATATAACACACACAAAAATAAGTAAGGTCAAAGTTAAATCAGTTTGACTTTGAAAAGTCAAACTGGACACTTATTTTGGGACGGAGGTAGTAATTTTTGGTGAATGGTTATCTAAGTTAACGCACGATAGCAAATACCTCATTTAATGATTTCTTGTATTATTCCAAAATTAATTCTTGATTTTAATTAAAATTTATTCCCAGAATAACATGTACTCCCCCCGTCCCAATATAATAGTCCAGTTTGACTTTTCAGAGTCAAACTGGTTCAACTTTAACTTTAAATATCTTTTTTTGTGTTATATAATAATTGATGAAAATTATACCAATGAAAATATCCTCAAAACTCAATTCATTTATATATTTTGCATAAAGCGTTATATAACACACACAAAAATAGGCAAGGTCAAAGTTGAACCAGTTTGACTCTGAAAAGTCAAACTGGACTATTATTTTAGGACGGATGTAGTATTATATTCTTAAGTTTTGTATTGTGCATATATAAGTGTATTATTTTAAACTTGTACTAAATACATATTATGACATTATGTGTCACTCCCAACACGAAAAAGAATTTAACGACATATCATTTTGTTTATTATTTTATGACATTATGCGTCACTCCTAAACACGACAAAGAATTAAACGACATATCATTTTGTTTATCTTTCTTGTAGTTTGAAATGAAAATGGAGGGAGATGAAAATCTGAATATGTACATACTATATTTAACATATTCATATTGCATGTATCAGAAAAACGCAAATGAAAAATAGAATTGTTATGTAAAGTGCAAAAAAATAAAAAATATTGAAGAAATCGTTAACAACGACGTCTCTCAGTCCATTGTAGATAATGATAAAGGCATGATTACTTTATAAATAGTATAACCGATACTAATGTTATTAAAAGTTTAGTGAAGCTTGTTATAAAAAATACTAAACATATTGCTTAATAGATACTATTATTTACTTAATAAATCAATGCATATTCATTGTTGGCATATATGTGTGTATGTTATACTCGATCTCATTTTGCAATAACATTTTTATTTTAGAGGGAGAAACTAACCGGTCCAACTGTTAATACAAATAATGCCTAAAAACGTTATTTGTATTTTTCGATCTTTCAACGTTTTGATAATAACAAAATGTAAAAATGTTTACAATAAAAATAATGGTTCTAATTTGTACACTATCTATGTTGAAGACATGTTGGAAGTCCTCTTCCAATTTGCTTGTTGTCCAAAGGCCTCAAAGACAAATCTTGAGTTTGTGGCATTGGCGTTTAAACCACACTTGAACTTAGATTTCATCAATGACCTTGACAAGAAAGGATTCTTGGTACGAGGCTTACTAGATTTTGAAGTTTGAGAGAGATCATATTCTGCTCAGTGTCAACTAGGAAAAAGCAAAAAACATACCCATAAACCTAAAACTAAAAACACCAACTTGGAAGTTCTTAATACCCTTCATATGGATTCATGTGGACCGATGCGAGTGCAAACAATTATGGGAGAAGAAATACCATCTTAGTCGTGTTATATGATTATTCTCGGTTTTCTTGGGTTAAGTTTTTTAGATCAAAAGATGAGAAAACGCAGAGGTCGTCATCAAAGTTTATGATGCAAATATACAAATCGTCTAACACAAAAATATTAGATACAATCGTACCGATAATGGCACAAAATATTTCAATAATCGATTGACCTGCATATTCTGAACGTGTCCGGCATTTTTACCAAAATACAGTTCAAGACTACCACAGCAGAACGACGTTGTCGAAAGACGGAACCGTACTCTTGTAGAGGCCGCTAGGACAATGCTGATATTTTCCAAGGCTCAGATGTTTCTATGGGCAGAAGCTGTGGCTACTGCTTGTTAACCCCCCAAAACCGATCCCTCATTCACACTCTTAATAACAAAACCCCATATAAGCTGGTGCATGATAAGAAGCATGATCTTACCTTTTTCCGTGTCTTTGGTGCACTTTGTTACCCTACAAATGACAGTGAAGATCTTGGAAAATTACAACCAACAGCTGATATTGGAATATTCGTTGGTTATGCACCTAGCAGGAAAGGGTATAGAATTTACAACAAAAGAACCCGACAAATTATGGAAACTATTCACGTTCAATTCGATGAGCTGACTGAGCAAATGGCTCCTGTGCAACTCAGTACAGGACCCGCTCCTTCATTTCAGATGCCTGGACAGATAAGTTCAGGGCTCGTACCAAATCCGGTTCCTGCAGTACCTTATGTACCTCCCACAAATAAAGAACTGGATATTTTATTCCAACCAATGTTCGATGAATTATTGGAACCTCCTTGTGTTGAAATACCGGTCTTCCTGGCACAGCAGTTTCAGTTCCCAGTACAATTCTGCCGTACACGTTCATCTACTACATTGATCAGATGCACTTTACAGGGGTCAATCACGTCAATCATCGGCATTACAAATATCCTAGTTTAACATCAAGGCGTTGTTGTTGAATCATACTTCATGGAAGACAAATCCCTTTGCTCCTGTTGTATTATAATCCTTACATAATAGTATTTGCTTCGGAACCTAGTTCTGATGTTTTCTTCATTTGGGGATACTTAGTGCGGCAGATATCTCTTTATGTCTCATCAAACAATTCATCATATCAGGAATCATGGAGCAAAGATAACCTGTGGATATATTATTGGCAATCCCTCTCGGCCGGTATCCACCAGAAAATAACTGGCAACTGATGCCTTGTGGTGCTTGTATAACTCTGTACTGTCTAAAGTCAAACCAAAGAACTTCAAATCTACAATAACTCAAGATTGCTGGTTTC
Source organism: Tanacetum coccineum (assembly GCA_026074375.1). Lineage (NCBI taxonomy): Eukaryota > Viridiplantae > Streptophyta > Magnoliopsida > Asterales > Asteraceae > Tanacetum > Tanacetum coccineum. The sequence goes on from BQNB010041185.1 coordinate 12,702, forward strand.
AAGCTATGCAAAGATAGAGATTCACGATATTTATAGACTTCAGTATGGGAATTAGTACAAAACCTGACTATGTAATGATTTTTTTCTCAGTGGATTTATAAAGTTAAAATTGATGAGTACAGGTTGATGTTCTGAAGAACAAGGATAGGTTGGTGCGCCAAGGGATTTTGCAAGAGGAGTGGTATTGATCTCGTGGAGTAATTTGAAACCGGTTGCACGTGTCAAGGTTATTTGTATCTTCATCGCCAATGCCGCCAGTAAAAAACTGCCATCTATCAAAAGGTTATAAATGGACAGCATTCCTTAATGGCGAGTTAAAGGAAGAAGTCTATGTTAGTCAACCAGAGGGTTTCGTTGATATGGAACAATACGTCACATGTTTATCGTCTGAAGGAGGCTTGACGATTTAAAGCAAAGCTCTCGGAGCGTGGGTTTGATACCTTGTCTCGATTTCTTATGGGACAACAAGTTTTCTAAGGGTACAGTTGATCCGACATTATTCACTCAGAAAACAGGCAAAACATATTCTTCTTTGTTCAAATCTATGTAGATGATATATATTTGCACTCGACCGTCCATAAAGCGTGTGACATATTTTCCAAGGAGATGAGTTCCTAAATTTTAAAATGTTCAAATGATGGGTCAAATTGTTTTTTCTTAGGTTTACATGTTTATCAAATTCCCAGAGGCATTTTTATTAGAATCAATCAAAATTTGCTCTTTCGAAATATTAAGAATAGTTGGGTTGGATTTGTGGGGACCATGTTGATACACCCATGGGTGGGATCGATTAAATTGAATTGAGGATCAATTAGGGACTCAGTTGACAATACTCGATTTCGTAGTATAGTCTGCTCTCAATGTGTCTCTCTGACATGAAGACAGATCTTAATATTCGTGTATGCAAGTATGCTAGGTATCAGGCTTCGCTACCAAAAAGCACCTTCCGTAGCACTTAAGGGTCTTTTCGGAATCTCAAGGGAACAATTATTTTGGGTCTTTGGTTTTCGAAAGACACCGCTATGAAAATAAACGGCTATGCAGAGGAGGTCATGCAGGTTGTAATGACACACGGAGAAGTACGTTCTTGAAGTGCTCCAGTTCCTTGGTGATAAATCAGTTGTTGGTCATAAAGAAACAAAAGAGAACTGTGATATATATAAAGAGGTGAATACATTGACATGTCTGGATGTTGTGCTCAGATACTTTAGATGAGATCACAGCTCATAGACTACGGCTTTGCCTTCAATTAGATTCCAATGTATTATCACAATCGCAGTGCCATTGCTCTCTACTGCAATAATGTCCAGCACTCCGGTACCAAGTACATCGATCATACGACACCATTTTATAAGAGTGGCAAGTTGAGTTAGGCGTGGTTGAATTGTACTTGTGCGATGGATTATCAGCTCGCGAAACATATTCACACCAAAGGAATTACAAGAGAGCGGTTCGAATTTCTCTCCCATGACTTGGTATGTAGAGTTTGTCTCAGAATTACAATTTAACACATTTAGGAAGGGAGTAGAGGAGTAAAGGATGGTCCTCCTAATATCCTATGGTTAATATGTATTTAGCTTTAATCTATATAGTAATACAAAAAATATAAAACTACAATAACCATAAAAAATCATAAAATAGAAAATACCAAATTTGTTTTTCAGACATGCCTTCTGTTTATCGATAACATTTTACTGACCTTGTAATGTCATTCATAATGACAAGGGTCCTTAATTGAAGCGCGAAATACGAAAGCTTCTTAAATTTTTCTAAAATGTATTTATGGCTTGCAGTTATTCTGGCGGCAACTCATTTTTACATAAATGAGGAAAGCATGTCGCCAATAAAGAATGGCTGTCGTCCTGATCATAAGGGTGATTTACTTATTCCAGGGCATAAAACGTTTTAGTGCTTATTTCTTGATAAAGAAGAGTAGTCTTCTTTCTTTTAACCAAAAGGATTTTTCGTCTATGTTCTTTAGATTATTTTTTGTGTGTTACCAACGGTGGAAAAATGTTGTTTGAAAATCAATCACACTTGAACTTTTCAAAAATTCACTCAATCAACGACTACAGCTCTTTCAATAGAAAACGGGTCATTGATTGAGGGGGAGAGTGTTTTTCAAATTTATGACATCTAACGGGCATTTTAATTCATCAAATAATTAATTGATAAAAGGTTGTTGTATTTAACGGGGTTACATCTTGAAAAGGATTTAAATTTATTTTAGCTCAAATGGCTAAATTTGTAATAATTTGTGAGAATAGTGAATTATGTGTCATTATGCTAAATGTTTCATAGGCTTATGAAATTACAAAGTAATGGTCTTAGGAAGTTAAGGGACACCAAAAACTGCCAAATGATGAAACCATTAAAAGTATAAAAGGAGGTAGCGAGCTACTGTTGGTCAAATCTTGCAAAAATCAGTCAAACCAAATCCCTAAAAACCCTCTCACGCAACTCGCTAGGTTGAGCTTTTCTTTGATTCATGATTTCTGTGTATTTTAGTGCCAAGGTATCTTTTGTATAATGTTCTATACCTAATAAACATATTACATCTAGAACATGGTTGTCTTAATCTTACTAAATTGCTCAAAATCAATGATTTCTCCTTTATTTATCATCTAAATCTTCGTTAATGATTGGAATGATATGTTATTTTTTTTGGATAGGTTTAGCATGAATAAATGATGCCTCGTTTGTGTTTAAATTTGATTCCCCTTTCATAATTTTGATGGCTTGATGATTTTCGTGTCAATAGTTAACTTTTATTGTCAAAACCTTTGATTATTTATGGTTGTTGTTAATTGAATATTGCTAAGAGTTTGATAGTGTTTGCCAAAGAATTATACTTGTTACCTCTTGATCCCCTTTATGGTTTGTAATTTTAGGACTTTGGCGAATTGATGTTTGTGCTATGTAGCTAGTTGAAACAATTCTATAAATAGAGAGTTAAGTGACTTTTTCTTGGTTGCGAGTTATATATGATGCTTAGTAGCGAATTGTGGATGAATGTTAGAGAGTTATGTATTTTATATTTTCCATGAACAGGCAACTCGCTAACTTGAGAGTGATTGAAGATTTATATTTTATTAATTTTTTCCAGCGCGATGTCAAAATTTTCCTAATTTTAATAGCGAGATTAAGACTATTTTATAGAATATTCATAGCAAGTTGTCATTAGCGAGTTGAATATCCTATCTTATTTAATTGTGTGCAGGCAACTCGCTACCCCCTAGCGAGTTAGTGAAGTTTTTATTAATTATAATATTTAACCCTCTATTTCAAATTTTTCCAATTTGGTAGCGAGTTAAGTGTTTCTATTAGTATGTTCTAGCGAGTTATTTGTAGCGAGTTGATGATCATTAATTTGATCATCTAGCGAGTTGTCATTAGATTGGTTTAGCGATTTGTCAAATATCTTTGGGTCAATTTATTCCAAGGTTGACATCCCTTTGAGCAATTGCTCCCATCTAACATCATATATTTGTATGTATGTCCTGCTGTTGGATCTACTTGTGCAGATATTATGGCTGACTTGAACATTCTTACGAATGATGCTCCCGTAGAACAAGCTCTGAATGTCGCACAAGACTTGAACGGATGATCATATTATTGCACATGTCAAGCAATTGGGTGACCATCGGCATGAGCAACTGCGTAACTCGTTGTTCACAAGCCTCAGAGGGAATCCTTTCTTTCCCAGATTGATGTGGCCTTACTTAAAGTCCCACCAAACTTCTTCAGGGCTTTCACGAACATCCTCTACGTTTCCTGATATCTACCTGTCACAGCAGTTTTGGGGACACCATGTGATTTTATACACATATAATGGTTTGTAAAGTTTTCAGTTGGAATGAGCAATGGTTCAAAAATGTCAAATTATATTCTCAGAGATTCAATTGTATATAGCCTAACAAACATGGAAAACAATCCTTTGTGGTCTGCCTAGTGATACAATTATTGATATGTCAACACTCTGGGTACACCCTGTACGCTACAGTAATATTCTGCCATGTCTGTTAATGCGATTTATCAACCATGGCGAGCTGTCTGTCCATGTTAACATGGTGTCTTAAGGGTTATAAACTGTTGATATGACAGTCCAATAGAAATCCTGTGCTTCAGTCCTTTGGGCGTATCATTAATACGCTCTAAAATTGACTATGAACGTAAAGATCTTGGAAGAGTGTGTTTAAATCTTTATCAAACCTTTATTACTGATACGAAGAATCCTTAGCTTAGGCTGCAGTGGAAGTAGAAGGAACGCTCATCTGCTCATTCCAAAGTGTCTGGTTCACATAATTGTTCATAAATATATGAGAACCAAGATCAACATTCAAAAAGGTCTGGTAGCCCTCTGACTAATCACATGAGGAAATGAATTCTATAACACTCTCCAGGTTTGTTGTAGGATGGTAGAAGAAATTTTAGGCATGCCGATACCTGATGCTCTAATCACTGATGAAATTAAAGGAACACACTACTACGGCAGTATACCAAGAGCATGTTGAAAGTATCAACTATTTATTGGATGAAGAACGTGGTAAGTGTTAGGAATTATGGAACTTCTACAATTAGTACTGATGATTCAATTTAATTACTGCTAGCTTTGGAAAGTTAGTACTCGCATGGTTCAACTTGATGCTGTTATTAAAGAAATTAGATAATAGTACTAAAGTCATTAGGTGTTGATAGGTATAATAGTTAGTGTGCCGGTACAAATATGTTTGTACTGCCGTCCAGTTTGTACTGTTAGTTTATATTCTTGTATGATAAGTGTTTTCCTTGTGTTATTTTGGTTTTGTTATGCTTGATCACTTGACGCTTTTGTATGCCCATTTGGTTTCTTTGGGTACTAAAAGGGTACCCTTACAGAATATGTTAGATATATCAATTTCATAGATACACATATCAATTTTTAGTTAGCTTATTTCGGTTACTAGGCAGAATATTTGCATCAATTTATTCTAAGTTTAGTTTTCATTGTGCTTCTTTGATTGCAAGTTAGATTCCGCATTCTTTGTAGTATTACTTATTCATAGTTTTTCTAATAGAGTTAGTTTGGATTTATACAAGTTTACTTAGACTGTAATAGGCTAATGAAGATCCGTTTCATTGGGACTTCACAAGTGGTATCAGCGATTGTGGAGATACTTTGAATAAAAGAAATTATCTAGATCGTAGATCTCTTCCTTATAATGCACTATTTATGGTGAAGAACATGTAACACTATTTAGATTGGTAGAATCTCCTCAAATGGTGTCTATGTAAAACTTCCTATGCTCAAGAAGGGTAAATATACCTTTGGAGCATAAGGATAGAGGAAAGTAATTTTCTCACTAACACAGATTATATTTCTGGGCAATTGATCTTACATGGTGATGGTCCTATACAAGTAACAATGGATGAAATAGGTATGAAATGAAGTACCTACAAAAGACTGCTAAAGCAATTTTAAAAGACAAATAGAAAGAAAAGATAATAGCTTTTGCTTTTGGCTATTATGATGTGTTTCAACTCGTGGTTCCATGGTTATAAAGGATGCAAAGTCTCTGTGGGCTGCTATCAAGAGTAGATTTGGTGGCAATGTTGAATCTAAGAAGATGCAGAAGACTGTTTTGAAGCAACAATTTGAAAACTTTTCTGTATCTGGACCAAAGAAGGCTTGATAAAGCATATGATAGGTTTCCAAAACGTTTCAGCCTTATAGATGTTCATGGTGCTAGTTTATAATGATGGATCTGCCACATTCATAAGTTTTTTTTATGAATGTTCATCTACAGTTATTCATGGAGAACGAAATGTAGCAGGGATTTTTGTTATGAAGGATGACATAGATTGGTATTAGATTGATTTGGATATTAATGATCTATACCAATAAAACCTAAAAGTGTTTGATGATGATAGCTATTGGTTCTCATAAGGGTTAATACTTTAATAATCTCAGAATTGTGGCCTTTCTATCTGCAGTAAGGGACACTAGCAGCAGTAATGAAGTTAATACTGCTAATGGTGTTTCTACTGAATATGCCTTAATTTCTCTGGGGACAAGCCTCTTTCTTCATCATATTCTGATGATCTATTGTTCTTATTCTTTGATCATCTCGTTTACATATCTTGTCAATAACTGTGTGGAAATACTAGAAGGGGGGTTGAATAGTTTATTCGCTTTTTAATTTTAAGGTGTATATTGTGTTTATATTAATTTAGATTCGAATTTATGTGTATTTAATCACATTGCACAATATGAACTATTTACTTATATAAATTTCGAATAGATTGATATGAGGAAAGTAATGTAAGAAATGTGATAAGTGTAAGACACATCAAACCTCAAAGCAACGTGGCATTTATAGTGGTTTCGGTAACGAAGCACTATTGGACCTCATTACTACCCGTGCAACAATAATTTGAGAGTTTTCTTATATTTGTCTAACTAAAATACTCCCGTAGGCGGAGAATACCATGACAACAACCGTTGACTTTTAATCGATTTTCGATGACACATAGCTAAATGTCGAGTTCTAATTTAGATAGAACCTCAATCTATATAAACTACAACCATTATCGTCTTGTTTACGAACTTCACATCTTCACGAATTCTTCACATCTGCATGATTCTTCACAAATTCACTCTCCACACTAATTTCTATCACAACTATTCCAACACAATTGGGTAAGAAAACATGATATAATCTTATTACAAAGATATCACCAAGATCTAGCTCACTATACACAATAAAAAGATTATACAATTGATTTACTAATTTGGGTTGGACTGACAACCAAGATTGCAATACACACTTAAGGTGTACATCTTCTTCACTTGGATGATGGTGTATTCTTATCTTGACAATTGAGGAATTGAGCTTGGATCACTTGGAAACAAAGCTTTATGATTAAATGATCAAAGGACTTTAGTGAGATGCGTGGGCTGTTTTAGAAAGAGAGAAATGGAGTGCAAAAGGTGAGAAAATAGTTGGGGTAAAGTATGTGTTTTTACAGGATCAAAATAGGGAAGGCGTCTACCTAGGGGCTCTTGGGTTCCCTTAAATAGGTGGGCGGTCCCGTTAATAATTTAAGGGGGCCGCCGTATATTTATGGGGGTACGCCATTAGACTTGGTCCTCACAGTTTGTCTTTTCATGTGGGAGGAATTTCTAGAACTTTTCTAGACGTTTTTAGGTAAGAAAAATATGAAATTTCATATTGTTTATTTTGCTGAATAAAACATTTCCTTTTATTGTAGTAACAATGTTTTGTAATGTTTATAAAAATATTACAAAATTTTATAAAAGGTTTGAGGTTGAACTGTACTAAAAATTTCCATTTGATCATATAATTGCATTAATCATTTATTAATTCTTACCTTTAAGTGATATAATTAATACGAAATAAATTTACTAATAATTACTTATTTCACGTTTATTTTACATTGAACATTTTTATTTTCTGTGATATCAAGACGTAAATATGTGAAAAATTATTTATATGTTTTAGCACATTTTTTTTTGTCAACAATCTCCCCCTTTTTGCATGATTAAAAACTTAAAATCATTAATGTAAAAGTTATTTTTAAACAAGTATTTAGTGAGTTTCATGTCATTTCTCCTCCTTTTTGTAGAATCAAAAAGACATCGTCGAGAATTGCTAGTTAGATCGACGGAATAATTGCCCCCTTTGATGTGTGCTCCCCCTCGTTCGAGGGCACCAATGAATTGAGCTATGGTTTCTTGGATACAAAACCGAGTTAGAACAATACACTTATAACATGTAGCAAGAGGGGAAAATACGACAACTACTAGTAATGCAACCAACAATAATTATCCCATTGAAGTAAAATAATGTGTGAACCACACTCATGCATACATAAGGAAAATAGATAACATGCTAACATACATGAAAATTTTAAACTACAAAGAGTCCTAAAACTAGTAAAGCTCCATAGGACTTGCTTGCAAAATGGTGGATGGATAATTATTTGAGAAGACAAACATAGAGTATGTTTAGTTTGGTGAAGATGGTGAAGGTGGCGGAATGATGGTTGTTGGTGGTTGGGAGAGCATGTGTTCAATATATGAAAACATATATTGAAGTTCATCTCTCAATCCAAATATGAGAGTACGATTATGAATGCAACACAAGCATGAATCTCCATGTGCCTTAAGAAGGTTATAAGGAATGGGATGACCAACAATAGGCAGTGAAGGCGATGGAGTATCAAATTGGACATCAAGTGGGGTAATTGGTGAATGGGTGAGAGTGATGTCCATTGATGCATTTTCTTGAGTTGGAGGTGGTGGATAAACTCTTGGAGGTGGAGATGTTGGTGGGTTTAAGTAACCATTGGGTGAAAGTGATGTTGATGAGGTTGGTGATTTGGGTATGTAGTCAATTGAGAATGAGGAAGTATCTTTAGTTGATGGTGTTTTGGAGGGTGCATTAGGAGCACTAGGTGATGATAGTTGAAGTGTGGGTGATGGAGTTTTTGTGTTATCATTGGTTAAATCCACAAACAATTGTTTTGGTCGAATGATCTTGATTTTTGGTCTCTTGGAAGCTTTGGAGATGGAATTTCTAGTGGATGCCATGGATATTGATAGTGGTTAGTGTATGATTTGGTGGATGATGTGTTGGTGATGATCATTTGGAAGGGATTTATGGGCAAGAGAATCGGATGAAAAAGGAATGAATTTGATAACTAGTTTAGGTTGTTCCCCCAAAAATTATGTTAGTGCATTCTGGGACAAGGAATAGCTGAGATAGGTTAAAAGAGGGTCAAAAAGCAGGAAAAATAAACTATTTTACCTGTGATTCACACTAGGGTGGTCCCTAAATTAAGGGGCCGGTCCCCTTAAAGATATGGGGGCACCGCCGTTTGGAATAAGGGGGCCTGCCCTCTGTCTGGCTTACAGTTTTCTCAAAATACAATATATTTTCTAAAAGTTTTGTTGATGAGTATTTCTGTTTTGGTGGTTATTTGACAAGCAAGCAATATTTGAGTTGTATGAGCACATTTATCATATAGCATGTAATAAAACATATTAAGTTCATGGATACCAAAAGTAGCATAACTAAAACAAACTTATTGGTTTAATCCAATCATGGGCCAAACTAGTACCTAAAGATAACAACTCATAAGTACTTTACAAATACATAAGATAATCAACTATTAGTTGTTGAGAACATAACATAATCAAGTTAATATTGTGCTTAAAATACCATTTTGTATCTTGCCTCTTCATCTTTTGTATTCCACTTATTATCTTGCTGCCAAAACATCTCATTTTAGTGACTTTACAAATGATTGAATCCTACAGCATTACCTTAAGCATTTTGTTGCGTTTGTAATCTTGGCTTGTGGCTAGATGGTTTGTCATTCAAAGAGAGTTTCATTCCGCGTTTGTTCAGAAGCGAAAGGCATTTGGTAGTTTTAGTAGTTGAGAGGACCAAGAGAGTTTAAGGTAGGTGGTAGGAGAGGGAGTACTTGAAGAGAGATCATTCTTCATCGTGATCCATTTGTTGTTGGAGGATGGCATGCCTTGATGATGAAAAGATGAAGAAGATACGACGTGTCCGTGGCGATTGCAATGATCACTTAGAGGTCTATGGTCGAGTTTGTTTTAGGGCAAGAAGACGCATGACTCAATCAACATGTCATAAATGCCATTGTCAAGATGAGGATACGTTTCCATGACGTGTCGGTAAAGACGAGTAAGAAACATGCCATATGGAAGATTTGCGGTTGGAGTAGCTCTAGCACATTGGATTCTTTTGACGAAGATTATATGCCAAATTGTATTGTTCTTCGGAAAAACTAAAATACAACATGTGAGCAAGACAAGCGGGAAGACGGTCTCGATGTCCTCCTAGTCCGAACACATTCTCTCGAATGAGTTCTTCCCATTGCTTCATGTCGGGGCTTAATTCTTTGGTGAGGATTTGATTTGGATTGAGAGAGACTGTTTGACTTTTAATGGTACGGTCTACCATGACACGTTCCAATTCAAGAAGTCGACGAATGTCGTCAGGAGTCGGGAAGATCGGTGCAATATGGTCCCTCGGTTTCTTGAGAATACTCAAGAGATGCAAGGTCCCACTCGTTTGTAAAAACGGCTTGACCATTGTATGGAATTTTGAGGATTTGTGGGATTAAGAAACGAGTAGGAGTTCATGAATTGTGTTGAATCAATATAAGAGATAACAAGATTGCCATATTCATAGGTTGTACAGTGACTTGAATATAGAAGTCTAGAATGTATCTTTGGAACACAATCGGTTCGTTGATTTGAAAGAGAACAATTGAAGCGAATGTTTAGTAATGAGACGCATCGATGTGGTTGGATTTATAGTAGCTTGATAAAACAACTGATCCTTCGTGAATGTTGCAGTTTTCTATAGGTTTGTAATTTTGGGCAATGGTAGGGAGATGCTGGTATTTTGGATTCTTTTTGGTATTTAGGGTCTTGGAGAGAAGATATATCGGTGTGTAGTAGCTTCGGCATTTTGTCACCTAAAACAAGTTTTCCATCAAATAAGCTGTTACAAAAAAATTTACTAAGTAAATGAAATTTTGTCAAATGACAAAAGTGGGATAGGGATTACTTCGACTCTAAAAATAAAACCTAAGAAGTGATCTATATGTTCCATTTATTTATTTTTTGACTTAATATAGGATGTCGATGAATATATATTTGTTCATATATTTCAAATCAAGGATATGACCCAAATTTACACTCCATTATTAAAATAAAATTGGTTTAAGCTTGTCGAAAAATTTAGTTAAGTATTTATTTTGTTGACATGTTATAAGTTTATTATTTTTGACTTAGACAAAGGTTAAATTAGTGGTTTGTTTGGACAAAATAAGCTAGAAATTTAAAACTAATTGTAAATATCTAAACTATGGCCTATAAGCTATCTATTATATGAAAATCAAAAGCTAACAGCTAAATTACCCTAATGAAACTTGAGCTTAAATTTGACAGTTTATCTAATCTAACTGCTGATGCAGTTGACAAATATAAGAACTACAACTTTAAAACCTATTGATGCAGACCTAATAAACTAACTTAAACATTCTTAAAACACAAGGCTAAATGCAGATTAAATAAATTTAACAGCTAGAATTTAACAAAACTTGTAATGAAAATAGAATGACAGATAAGAACCTATATATAAATCTATCCTATGAAAACTCAATGAAACTGAACCTAGCTTTTTAAACTTACTTAAACAAACTATAATCAGAGATTAAGTCCACAATTTAAAAGCCAAAGGGCCTCTAGCAGTACTAACTTGTAGTTAGTACTGCTATGCCAAACACCCCTTTAAAAACATTTTGATTCATTTAAACTTGAGAAAGTAAAATCTAGTGATTAAAACTTAGATACTAGATATTGAAAAGCTTATAATAACCAACATAAACATGAAACAATAAGCAAATAAGCTAGAAACTAAGTTATACTAACTATGCTAATATTTTTTTTTTGGTTTTTATTGATTTATATGATAAATAGAGTAAAACTATGGTCTAACCTACTTAAGCTGAGAACACATAGCAAAACATAATCAAAAAACACAATATCAAAGATATAAGCTCAAATAAGCTAACACTTAAACAAAATAAGCAGTTTTAGACTAGTAATTTAAGGACAAAAGAAGTAAATGAAAACTTACAGTAGACCTTAGCTAAACAAAGGCAGTAGTGCTCAAAGAGCTTTGTCTATAGCTCTAGCTTATCCTTTTGGATAAGCTAGTAAAGTCCTTGGAAGCTCTTACATTTTTAGCTCCCCTTCCAAAAGCTCAAAAGTCCAATAAGTCAAAATACTAAACTGATTTTAAAGCTTGAGTAGGTTACAACTTATTAGAGCTCAATTACAAGCTTATAGACGTAAGAGCTTATGAGAGCTTATTAAACAGTAGCAACAACATTTGATAATAGTAATAGCTTATAAGTAAAAACTGGTTATGAAAACTAAACTTATGATTTTATTTAATGTTTAAATCGGATTACAATACTTGATAAATGGAAATAACAAAGGCTTAAGAAGAAAACTACATTTAAACATAAAAATTACAAAAGCTATTTAACTCTAAAAAAATGCATAAAAAGAGATCCTTCTAAGTGAGTGAGGAGCTAGAATTTATAGCCACCAGGGAAGCTTCTAGGTCCAAATTCAGTTACAAGCTCCTCTCAATCCCTGCCCTTCATTCCTTCAATCATTGGAAGATTAATCTTGGCCGTTGGATCACCTCTTAGCTCACAGAGCTTATGGAACAGTAAACATGACAACTGAAGGTACAAGAGCTTTTAATTTGAATGATAGATTAAGTAAAAGGAAAAGTTGATTCTATTAATAATAAGCTGAGTACAAAAGAGTAAACTGAAAAGTTACATTAAAGCAAAACTCAGATAACAGCTAAATAAAACTGATTAAACTTTAAGCTAAAAATCACAAATATTACGAAAATGACAATTCAAGTCAGTGTTTTACATTTTGTTAGTGGATATGCTATATATAGCAGCAAGGAGAAGCTTCTAGGTGCAGGTTTGTTATACGCTCCTCTCAATCCTATCCGTACATTCCTTGAATGATTAGAGAATCACTCTTGGCAGTTAGATCACTTGATAGCTCACACGGATTGCCAGCGTGGCAATCCGTGATATGACATGTTGTGCTTCTTCTGTATGTACCTCAAGTGTAAATTACTCATCCCTTGTGTTTCCTCACAATCCACCGTGGCATTCCCTTTGTGGGTTTCCACCAATGAGAGGGCTTGGGTGACGTTTCTCTCTGCCAACGAGTACTATATCACTTGAATTGAACTTCCACGTCATTAATTTGCATTTGCCCTCTTTTTTTGACCCTTGGTAATTTGGGGAAGGAGATGAATAGTAAAAACTGTTTCTCTCGCCCTTTTTTACTTATAAGAGGGTGTTTGACTTTTGGGCCGGGTATTAGGCATTTGGGCCAGGGTTTGTTTTTGGGTTATAAATAGATAACGAGTGTTATCTCTTATATTATAAAGAGATAACAACCGTTAGTGCTTAAAGGGGGTATTTTTGCAATTTGGAAATTTATGAAGGACTGTTTGGTAACTTTGGAATTTTTTATCTTGTTGTGACTTTGACCAAGGGTTGACTGAGGGTTGACCACTACTGACTTTTTGACCTTTTTGTAGAAAACTTCCAGCTCTTTGTGTGCTCTTCCGTTCTCGTGTCCGTGTTTGTCCAATTTTGACTGTTTTCTTGCGAGTTTTGCTATATCCGTTCCTACACAATCACAAAGATAAAACAAGCAATATTCAAGCCTTTTATGCATAGTTTTGGTCTTTTAAGGGCCATTTTTGATATAAACGGATATGTGTTTTCACACATATGATCAGGCTCCTTTGCATCATGAGTGGTGTGCATGGATGGTGGGGATTGTTGTATGGGAGAAGACAATGATGGCGATGATGTGATTTTAGAAGGTGATGTTTCAGGTGTAGTGATTGGTGTAGTGAAGGTTGGTTGTGAAATTGATGGAGCAACTGTAGGTGTGTTATGGGAATCAACTGGGATTGTTGATCCTTCACCCTGTAAAGTCTGACCCTGAACAATCATTGTGGGAAACAATGCAGTGTCCACCCCAGTATATCCCTTGGATATTCTTCTCATATTGTTAAATAGTTTTTGAGTAAGGGTGGGAGCAGGATAAGTCTTTTTGTGGGATTGGAGGAGTCTCTTGTGCTTATTCAGAAAGATTTGTATAAATCGTGGATACATTAAGAATTTAGATGCACTTGCCACATTTTTAACCATGCCATCAAAAATTAATTTTGAAAAATTAAAGGTTTTGTTAGTTGCTAAGCAGATGATGGCAGTGGCTATGTTGCTACTAAATTGATCCCCTGCTATTTTCTTAGGGCTTAAGCAGTGAAGAATGGTATGTAATAAGAACTTCCATTACGGGGAAAAGTGTCCCTTTAGAAAGGTTAAGCTATCAGAATTAGAAACATACCCCATTAGAGCAAGTTGCTCAAAAATTTCTGCATTAGGTAAGGAGTTTATACCAGCAGAATCTTCTAGCTTAAGGTGCCTTCGTATTGATGCTTCAGTAACAGTCTTGAGTCTCCCATCAATAGTAGCAGTTATTTCCATCTCTCCATTTTGATTTGTGGTAGCAGAGGCAGTTTCCCAAAACTGATGAATAAGAGAGACGTAGATGGTAGGATTTTCAGTGAGAGCATACTTAATATGAGTAGTATTTAGAAAATCCACTATCTGATGAAATCATGTACTTCCTGCAGGTTTCTTTAAAAATGCGACCATGTTGTGTTTGTCACAAAACTCCAAATTTGCCATTGATAAAGAGAAGTGTAATTAGGGTTCTGGGATATGATCGTGGATGAAAGTATGTGTATTTGGTAGAGTTAATTGAGATAAGAGAGAGTTTTTAAGTTTCGTAATTGGACCGACTGAATAAGATTTGTACTTATCTTGAAGAAATCCTATGAATTTATAGAAAGATCATGAATTCTTCAATTAGTCAAACCCTATAAGCTATAAGCAAGGCAGTTGGCGGAAATATCTCAACGGCTATAAAGAATTAATTAAATTCTGTTATGCCTTGAACAGTACTAACGGTCACCCACCAGTACTAATATTTGCCTAGCAGTACTAACTCTAAGTCTAGCAGTACTAACTTTGCCCAGCAGTAGTAAGATATGCCTAGCAGTACTAACTTAAGACTGGCAGTATTAAGTTTATGCCAAGCAGTATTAACTCCAATCTCATTCCAATGTAGATTCTCACAATCTCTCTTTCTGTTTTTATACTCACAATATCTCTCAATTCTTTTTGCTCACCAATTCACTCTTTCTGTTTTTAAGCACACATCTCTCTTTCTGTTTTTGGCTCACAACTTCTCTCTTTCTTTTATGCTCACCAAAATCTCTCAATTATCAGACAATTTTGTACAAGGTGCCATCAATTCTTTTAGTTTCATACTGTCCTCCCCACTTCCAAGTGTGTTAACTCTTGAGAGAGGTGGGTCATTGGACTTTTAGATGCAGCCTCAAACCTAGTTTGAGCATCTACATCCCCAATGTGGTTTCTTGGCACCTGGGACCACTACCTGAGCCAATTCCCTAAGAACTTAGCTCATTAAGTGTTGCCATGGATTGGGTCTTAGTTTATGTTACCACTGTCATGCTCTACTTCTAAGCTAGAAGCAGTAGTGGCAGCCCTTTCCATTCTATCACCCAACTCCTTATGGACAGCCTCATCACCAACCTTTATAAGGGGACCACCAGACTGAGGTATCTTAGTGTCTCGACCTCTTTTGCCTAGCAGTACAAATTATACTTAGCAGTATTAATATTTGCCATAACAGTTTTAACTCTGTCTTCAATAATTATACAACAACATGCCTCTATTTATCACAAGTACACTAGAAAAGACTAGATAGACATGTGAGAATTCATGAGGATCCATATTTATGTATAACCCATGAATAGAAGTTAAGAACTGTTAAACCTCCCCTCAACCAACGTAGCTACAAATTAAGCATACCAATGCTTGCCACCAAAAAATTAAATCTGCGTACATCAAAGGCTTTAGTGAGAAGATCTGCAACATTACTATTTGTATGTATCTTGACCATCTCAATCAGTCTCTTCTTATAAGACTCTCTAATGAAATGATGCCTGATCTCTATATGCTTTGTTTTAGAATGAAAGACAGGATTCTTGACAACACAAATAACACTCTCATTGTCAACATGAATCTTTGTCTGCATAAAATTAAATCCATAATCCAACATCTAATTTTGGATCCAAAGTACTTGACCATAGTAGTGAGAAGCAGCAATGTAGTCAGCTTCAGTAGTTGAGTTAGCCACCATAATCTGCTTTTTACACTGTCAAGATATTAACCTTAAACTAAGAAATTGACAACCTCCGGTTGTGGATTTCTTGTCCAAGCTGGCACCTGCATAGTCACTATCTAAAAAAGCTTCCAATATAAGAGGAGAGTCCTTAGGATACCAAAGGCCCAATTTGGGTTAACCTTTTAGGTATCTAAAGATTCTTTTTACTGCATTCAAGTGGGAAACTTTTGGCCGAACTTGAAATCTTGAGCAAGCACAAACTGAGAACATAATATCTGGTCTAGAGGATGTAAGATACATCAATGACCCAATCATTGATTTGTATAAATGGACATCAACATCCTCACCATCTTCATCTTTTGTTAAAGCCTTGTGTGTTTCCATGGGAGTATTGGTTGACTTTATACTAAAATGCCAAATTTCTTCAGGATCTCACCAACATACTTGTCCTGACTAATGAAAATCCCATCCTCTTTCTGTTTGACTTGTAAACCCAAGAAAAAAGTAAGTTCTCCCATTGAACTCATCTGAAACCTGTTGTGCATTATTTGTTCAAACTCATCACATAAAGACTTTTTAGTAGAATCAAAGATGATGTCATCTACATATACTTAAACCAGTAGACTATCACCCTTGAGTCTCTTTATGAACAAAGTCTTGTCAATTTATCCCTTGTGAAATCCATTATCCAGCAGATAGGAAGAGAGTGTCTCATACTAAGCTCTAGGAGCTTGATGTAGACCATATAAGGCTTTCTCCACTTTGTAGACTTTTTTTGGAAATTCTGGATCCACAAACCTCAAAACCTGGAGGTTGGGGGCGGGTTTTTTTAAACATAAATTACCCCCCTTCCCACTATTCTACAATGCGTAGAGGAAAGGCCTTTTAACATCCATCTGGTACACAAGAAAATTTATAAATGATGCATAGGCTAAAAATAACCTGATTGCTTCAATCCTAGCAACAGGAGCAAAAACCTCATCATAATCTATACCCTCTTCTTGTTTGTATCCTTGTGCAACCAGCCTAGCTTTATTTCTAACTACTATCCCCCTTTCATCTTTCTTATTTCTATACACCCACTTTGTGCCAATAGCTTTCTTGCCATAAGGTAAGTCAACTAGGGTCCAAACCTTCTGAATCTTGAACTGAAGCAGCTCTTCTTGGATTGCTTCAACCCAGCTTTCATCATTAAGGGCTTGAGCTATCTTTGTGGGTTCCTGCTGAGAGAGGAAATAGGCAAATAAGCAGTTTTAGAAATCTTTCTGATTTGAACTTCTCTGCTTTTGGATGTAGCTAATCATAGCATGTTCTCCAGAACTCTTCTTTGTCATGCCCCTTGTTTGTACTGCTGACCTTGGATCTCCAATTATTTGATCTTTAGGATGAATATAGTGTACTCTAGCTATGGGAATAGGACTGACAACAGTGGAAGGTTCCATGTTGTTGAAATCAGCCTCTGCACTCACAACTTGACCAACATAAGGAGAATTGCAAGTGTCTAAATCATCATCATCATAAGCACTGCCAAAAATGCCAGTTTGGAACTTTAGCAGTATCCTCTAAATTAGGCATGAGTGGATCATGTCGAAGATTAGTGAATTTACTAAGAGGGACAAATGATGATCCAACATCACCAAAAATTCTTGATGCACCAGCAGTATTAACTGGTGTACTAACAGTATTAAAATTGTTAGTGCTGCTAGCTCTAATAGTCTTTCCTGAAAGATTCTGCCTGTTACATTGTGCTTCAAAATCTTTTCTAACAGTATTTGATTGCTCTTTAGCCTCCTTCTCTTGATCCATCATCTTATCAAGAAGATTCTTCAAGGTTTGTTGATTCTTACTTGCTGGTTTTTGTATAGGCTTTT
Source organism: Tanacetum coccineum (assembly GCA_026074375.1). Lineage (NCBI taxonomy): Eukaryota > Viridiplantae > Streptophyta > Magnoliopsida > Asterales > Asteraceae > Tanacetum > Tanacetum coccineum. The sequence continues at coordinate 30,450 of BQNB010041185.1, forward strand.
CACCAGTAGCATCATCAGCTGTATCATCTTCATTTGTTTCATCTGAGCTCTTATATTTTGAAGAGATAGAAGACCATAATGGGAACACAATATATTGTTTAGTAGACACATTATTTTCTTTAGATTGTCCAGCATCAACATTTTTCTTCAAACCTGTATTACCATTAGTTTCTTGTGGACCTGCATTTTTGTTAGTTTGTATTCACCTTGCAGAGTAAGTAACCTGGTTTGATAATTCATAGAATTTGTTAAGGAATCAATATCAAAAAGCCAGTTAGGTCCTTGTCCTGCAACAATTGGTTTATTTTCAAGAAAGTTTACATGCAGATTTTCTTTAACTTTTCTGGTTTGAGAATTAAATACCCTGAAGGCTTTACTATTTATAGAGTACCCAACTAAAAACCCTTCTTTAGCCTTCCCATCAAATTTTCCTAAAGGGTCTAGGGTATTTAGGATAATAACAGAACATCCAAAACGTCTCAAGAAACTTATGCTTAGAGGTCTGCAATATAAGTTCATAGGGTGTCTTGTTATGAGGCTTTGTCACTAAAACCCTATTCAGAACATAACAAGCAGTATTAACTGCTTCAGCCCAAAATACAGTAGGTAGAAGTGAGTCTGCTAGCATAGTTCTAGCAGCCTCAATCAGAGAGAGTCTTGTTCCTTTCTCTCTCAACTCCATTTTGTTTGTGGAGAGTGACAACACTAAATTTCCCTTTTTATCCCTTTTATTCCACAGAATTCATTCATTTCTCTATTTTTAAATTCTGTCCCATTATCACACCTGATTACTTTAACCTTATGGTTTAATTGGTTTTCTATTTCTATTATAAATCTCTTAAAATCCCACTAGTCTCATCCTTTGAGGCTAAGAAGAAAACCCAGCTAAACCTGCTAAAGTCATCAGTCACTACAAAGGCAAAATGTTTATGTTGATCTCCAAAGATGTTGGACCAAATAAGTCCTTATTGCACATCTGTAAGGGTTGGCTTGATAGAGCTCACAAGCATTTGTCTTACAGGTAAGCCTTGTGATTACTTTCCCTTCTGAAAAGCACACAATTTGGTCATTTTACCAAATATCTTTGAAGAAGACCTCTTTACAGGTTTCCCTCACAAGATATTCATTGTTTTAAAATTTCCACAATCCCATCCTCTTTATGCCAAATTAATTTCAGACTCATCAATTCGTGGGCAATTTGCAAATAAACAAGTTAAATCTCCAGAAGGAACAACATTCCTTAAATCAAAGCTATACATATTGCTTTGCCTGGGAACTCTAAGCAGTACTTGGTTTTCATCAAGTAGCTTAAAATCAGGAGACAAAACAAGATATTCACTTTTAGTGAAAAGAACATTGTTTTTCTTGTCACATATTTGTGAGACAGAGAAAAGATTAAAATTTAGTTCCTTTACAAAAACCACATCTTCAAAGTCTAACTTATCTATTTTATCTTCCTTTACCTGTTATTTTTACTCATTAGTACCAATACCAAAGGCAACAAAACATCATTCAATGTTTGATAGTCAGTAAGGAAGTCTTTGTTCCCTGTCATGTGCCTGGAACATCCACTGTAAAATATTCCTTTGTTTTTCAAATCTTGTTGTAGATTTCCCTATACAAAATTAAGAGAGTCAGTGTCTCTTGGGGACCCAAGCCACTACTGACTTGAGTCTGCCTTGTGGATCTATTATGTACTCTTTTGAGACCACGATCCAATATTGTCTTTACGAGACATAGTTTAAATCAGTCATATGGGGTCTCCAAACACAACCTGCTGAGGCCTTTACAGCAGTGACCCCATTACATTAACAACACTAAATGTTGGTAATTGCCCAAGCAGTATTAACAACTTTACTCTGACAATATTAAATATTTCATTTGAATACTGGTGTTTGGTAGCTGTTGCATTATGGGGAAAGGCCTTTAATAGGTGAATTGTGACTTAAGGAAAAGTATTTGTTCTTGTTTTTGAAACATTCACTCTATTTGTATGGGTAGCAGTATTAACTTGTTTGACTGCACTAGTTGATGCTGCTGCTCTGAAAGAGCTTTGCTTGGCAGCACTAACTGGTACTCTTCTAAACCTTGTTAAGACTGCAGATGGAACAAATTTATTTTGATGATTTATTCTCTAAGTGTTGTTCCAAACTGGTCTAACTTCTCTATGACCAGTAACTTTTCCCATATCTTTCAAAATCGATTTAGCCATTCTCTTTTCATGAAAATCACAATATTTTATTAGATGGCTGTAACTGCTACAAACAAAACAAGCTTTCTTTGTAAACCCAAATCCTAACCCTAGTTTTTGAGCCATTTTTTGGCTAGTCAAGCTTTCTATCTACCTTTAGGATTTTTAGTGATCATCCATAGGTTTTTTAGCTTGTTTAGTTTACAGATCTCATTCTAGCCATTAGTAAACTCAATCCTTTTAAGACTAGGTTTGTCTGGTGCTTTCAAATAATAGGATTAAAAAATGTCTATTCATCACTAACCCAATCTTCAATGATAACTCTACTGGGCCTAACATATTTAACTCTAGGCATTTCTACACTAGTATTGCTAGTTTGAGAGGTACATGCTTTAACTTGAGACACACTAGCATTAGTATTATTTGCTGTAAGTCTATAAATAGAATCATCCAATCCTACAAAAGATAGGTCAGCTAGTAGAGGCATGTAGTTCCCAGTTAAAGGAGGAGGAACAGCATGATATCCATTATCCTTTTTGAACCTATCATTTGTTTGATTGCCATCTCCATCACTTGAACGACTATCAAATACACTATTAAACAATTCACTACCACTTGAATCATTTTCATTTAATTGATCTCCATATCCTAGACCATTTTTATCTTTAGCAGTTAATTGACTATTGATTTGTTTATTTAAGTTTTTAGACGATGTTTCAAACTGTTCTAGTTTAGCTTTCAAATCATCTTTTTCTCTTAAGGTTTCATCTAACTGATTTTTAAGTCTAGTGATAGCATTACTTTTGTCTTTTACTTTAAATTCTAAGACTGCAATCTTTTCTTCCTAGACAACTTCATTTTTCTGATGAACAATTAACGGTGCCTCTACAGATTCTAGGCCTAACTGATAAGCTACGATTTCTAGATTAGCCTTACTAAGAGTTTAGCGCTGTTCGTCAAACTGTTTTTGAAGTTTTTCATATGTTTTCACATAGTTTTTAGAACAAGATTGTACCTCTGTGTCAGACCCTAAGGAGTTTGAAGTGTAGACCATGAGAGCAAACTCAGTTGGTTCATCTTGAGCTACATAACTCTAGTCGTATCCCAATCTATTTTGGACAATCAAAGCATTATCCTGAATAACCAATGCATCAGAGGTCTCTACTGGTACAATCCTTCTGGTGTTGTCCTTGCTCCTATACCCTGCATCTCTATTCCTGTTCCCTTGATTTCTTGGTGCTTTACATTCCCTTGCAAAATAGCCCCTTCTATGACAGTTAAAGCATTCAACCTTAGTTTTATCAAAACCTACATGTTCTTTGCTATTGAAGATTAATTTCCTTCTAGTCTTCTTATAGAATCTCTTTACCCTCATAGAAAGCATGGCTACCTGCCATTTAAGGTCCATTTCTTCCAAATCATCATGATCAATCTGCTCTAGGTATTTCATCAGCTTAGTTGTGGACTACTTTGGATAATTTGCTAGATAGATTACATTAGTTCATCAGTATATGATGATGAAGAGGCTTGTCCCTGAGAATTATGGCCTGTTGTAGTAGGAACACCATTAGCAGTACTAACTTCATTAGTGCTGCTAGTGTCTTTTGCAGAGAGAAAGGCCACATTCTGAGATTTTAAAGATGATCCAGAGGAACCTTTGATATCAGCTTTAAACACTATTAGATTATTATATAGATCATCAATATCCAACTCATTTATACCAGCTTTGTTCCTCATAATTAAAGCTATATTATTCCATGATGAAGGTAGAGCTCTTAAGAATTTCTGATTTGCATCTTCATTAGAAACAGCTGCACCATGAACTTCTAGTAGGCTGATAAGTTTTTGAAACCTATCATATGCTTTATCGAGGCCTTCTGTGTCAGATACAGAAAAGTTTCCAAATTGTTCCTTTAAGACATTCTTCTGCATCTTCTTAGATTCAACATTACCACCAAACCTACTCTTTATAGCAGCCCACAGAGTTTTTGCATCCTTTATTGCATGGAATCTTAGTTGATACTCATCAGGAATAGCCAAAAGCAAAATGCTTTTAGCTTTTCTTTCTCTTTGTCTTGCTAATAGTGTTTGAGCAGTCTTTGGAGGTACTTCAGTTTCAACCTCATTTTCATCTGTTGTTACTTGTATAGGACCATCACCATTCAAGATCACTTGCCACAAACTATAATTTGTGTTAGTGAGATACTGCTCCATCCTTATGCTCCAAAGGGTATATTCACCCTTCTTGAGGATAAGAAGTTTTATAGTAGACATCATTTGAGGAGATTCTACTAGTGCTATTTGTGTTGCAGGTTCTTCACCAGACATTGTGTTTTATAGGAAGAGATCTAGATCTGATAAAGTTCTTCTTATTCAGAGTTTCTCCACAAGCTCTGATACCACTTGTGAAGTCCCAATGAACAGATCTTCTTAGCTTGTTAAAGCTTAGTTAACTTGGATAAATCCAAACTAACTATATGAGAAACTATGATTATGAATACTACAAGTTATGTGGAATCTAACTTGTAATACAAAGAAGAACAAAGAATACTAAAAACTTTAGATATATTGATTGCAAATATTCCGCCTAGGTTACAGAATAACTAACTATGAATTGATAATTCTAACTATGCCATAGGGTTCCTTTTATACACCAAAGAAATCCTAATGGGCTTACAAAACGCGTACAATGATAATGCATATCTATTCCTAATATATCTCATGCATATCACTTTAAACAGGTATCTAATATTTTAATACTAACTCGTATAACGTATACAGGCCAGTTTACTAACAACTTGTACAAATGACAGTACTAACTAATATAACTACCAGTACTAACTACTTAGTCTATTTCTTTAGTCTTTAGCAACAATATCAATCTTGAACCAACAGTAGTAAAATAGTACTGGCAGTAGTAATTCAAGATTTCCAACATCCTATAACCTCCCCCCCCCTTAAACTTTTATTTTTCACACTTCTTTATACACAACACAAAAAACACTATGAATCCCAACAATGATATATCCGATTTTTATAACTATTACTCTCAACTCGATATATATCGGTATCCACAGTATTATCAATATTTTGAAAAATATGAAAGTTTGGAGGATGATGAAGGAGAAAGTTCAAAAAAATATACTAGGAGATACATACCACGTGAACGAGAAGTTGTGGAAGAAAAGTTAAGGCGTGATTATTTTGGCGACGAAAACACTCCACCCATATATCCAGAAGAAATCATGTATGAGTTCTACACTTTAAAAAAATCATGTATGATATTACTAATTATGATGTTGACCCTCTTCTCATTACTTTCTTTTTTTTAAACAACGTTCCCGATGGTACCATCATTTAGGTTTTAGTTCCTATTTGAAATATACATCGCCATAGGCCAATTGGATATGGTACATCACCTTTGGTACATCACCGATGCATTTGATGAGTATTTTCATGTTGCAGAACGTTTGTTCACGTGATGTTTATGGAATTTACTAAAATGATTATATATTGTATGTTGAGAGGTTTTTGAGAAAACCTAATTTACAAGATGTCCAACATGTATATGAATTGCATGAAAGGAAACACGAGCTCCTAGGAATGCTCGGGAGCATTAATTGTATGCATTGGAAATGGGTAAAGTTGTCTATTGTTATTACATGGTCAATTCAAAAGAAACTGATTAAAAAAAATACCGACTATAAATGTTGACGGCCGTTTGCGGGTATCAAACAATTTATGGATTGGCATGCTATTTTTGATGAGTACCGGGGGCAAATAATGACCTTAATGTTTTATATGGTTCCTTGTTATTTGATGACCTTTGTTGAGGTAATTTTACGTGGGCTACTCGAGCTTGGTGAAAAGACCTCAATCTTTGTGAATATCTGGGTCAGCTTGGCTACTCCGAAGCTTACTCCTTCGTATCCTAGTTGAAAATAAGAAAAAACACAGTTAGATCGTCTCCTGGTGACTCCAGACCTAACGTATCCTTTGACACGCCAGCTTCTCTAGAGTATTCACTTGGCTCAGTGATGAGGTGTCATTTTATACACTTTTTCGGGGTCATTTAACCCCTTAAATCATGCAAATATGCCCAAATTATGTGCTTAATCGTTTGTTTTCATGTTTTTAGCACTTTGATGCATTTGATTGGAATTAACACGTGGATTGGTTCAAATTGGAGAAGGATCGGACAGGACTAGATCTACACCAATTTCTTGAGGGGAAAAGCATACGAGTGCGTGAGACGGCGTCTGTCAATTACAAGCAACGGTGTCAAAGTTTACAAGTGACGGCGTCATGGAAATCTGGACGGCGTCAGAACGAAGCTGACTTAAAAACCCTAGAAGACCATTGCGGCAAGACGGCGTCATGAACATAAAGCGACATCGTCGCACTTGTTTTCTTATATATACAAATCCGTTTTTAAGGTTTTAGTGTGTAACTTTTGGGAGACGAAACTAGTTTTCAGAAGACGAATTTTGGTAGCATTTAGGCATTGTTTTTAGGGTGTTTTTAAACCCTCTGTAACAGCCTTGCTGCATGATTTAATCAAGTGAGTTCATTTATCTTCTTTCACTTAATATGTCTTTGTGTTTTGTGATCGATTTTGTTCTTCTCCTTTATTTTCAATGCAAGGTAGATTCTATTAATATTTACTTATGATTGAATGAAACTTAGATTGTAGATCCTTTTAATGTTGCTTCTTGTGATGGATGTGTGCGTTAGGCTTTAAAAAACCAGCCATAAGATATTAAATTGGCATAGTTGTGTCGTGGCTAAGGTAAGGCCCCGCAATGTGTAGAAAGGATAATAACAACCTCGGTTGTCTCTGCCTATACTTCAACTACAAACGGTTAGGTAATCTGCCTATTGGAGTTGTTAAAAGCTTCGGGTGAATGTCTTTTATGCGAACGATCAAGTTTTTGGACACGTTATCAGGGGTTTAGGTTATGTTTCATCCTTGGTGGTACTTGGGGAGTCATCGCAGGGAGTTATTTCATAGGAGGATTTTTTGTTTCAGTAGAGTAGATCTCGGGAGACGTGCACGGCGGGGTTTGCTTTTTTTTTATTTTTTTTACTTTTTTTCGACCCTTGGTTTGTTTTGTTATATTTTCATTAACCGTTCCATTCTTTATTATGGAGAACGCGAATCCACCTCTGACTAATAACCCACCCGCCCTACCAACTGCGCTTTACGCAAAGATTGTCCAAGAGCTCAACGAGCTACAGGCAATCTCGACCTACATCGATTCTCTCCTACAGAATGTTGAATGATTCCTTAATGGTTTCATACAACAACCTAATGGAATTGATATGGATGACATTGAGCCTGATGACAAATCGGTAGATACACCACTTTTTCTCCTTTTCTAGACTCGGATGATGATTCTGATGATGGTGAAGTCCTAAATGAGCTAGAAGAATATGGTAATGTAGGACAATTATGCCACCAAAGGGCAATTAATAGTTTCGATGGGGATGACTTGGCATTCCAATGTATGATTGGCTTTAGAAATTTGTCGCCTACTTTGACCCCTTTTTACCAAGATCATTATACGGTAAAGCATTCAATACTATAATGGTAAAAGGATTAGAAAGTACATGGAAGGAACTTAGTTACCATTGTTAGGGATGTCTATGTGTTCGTAGGGAGCTTCACTTACATCATGGATTTTGTGATATTAGAAGACATACGAGAATTCATCCTAAGAGATATGGCAGAAGTTGTGATGGGCAAACCCTTTAGAAAGGTCACTAAACTTGAATATGATTGTGCTAAGGGATTAATGTCTTTCACTAGGATTTTTGACAACTACACATTCCAAATGCCCCGCACTATACCGAGGTTTAAAAGTTGGGGGCACATATCATAGAGTAAGATCCCACCCATCCTCGTGCTAAGTCAAAGAGATCTAACTAACGGATTTAGGAATGCTTACGAGAAGAACAAATTTATGTAAAAGAATTGTTTGAACCTAGGTAGGGTTTTACAAAGAATGTCTAGAGCTTAGACCCGAATATATGACTGGAATGGATGATGAAGGAGAAGTCACGTAAGGACGTGTGACTTCGAGTCTAGCTACAAGACCCATAAATAAAGAAAAGAACTTCTTGGGAGGCAACCCAATATTTACTTTCTCACATTTAGGAGTGTCTTGTGTTTTATTCTTTATTGTTTGTTTTATAATGTTTGAATCACTTTGTAATCATGCTTTTTTTGTTTGTAACTTCGTCTTATTTACAATCAAAGGTATTTTGCAACAAAATAAGTGTAGGGGAATATATCCGGTTTTTAAGAACCAAATTCAAACATTTAAAATAAATTGTTTAGATTAATTCGCGTCAGTTTTGAGTCATATGATTGTATTGACTAATCCCAGGTTTCATGCAGTAATTTTTACAGGAAATAACTTATATAATCGAGTGCAAGAAGTTTTTCAAAGAAAACAAAAAGAAAATTTCTCTCAGAGCCTGGAGACAGCGTCAGGTATAATC